>LOND01000125.1:76873-100851 GCA_014220965.1 Paragonimus kellicotti | reverse complement strand
CAAATGAATCACGTGCTCCAAAAGATGCTAATTTGATCAGGAAAAACTCATGAGCCATACGACTGAATGCCTTTTGTATGTTCAGAAGTATAATAATGATAATCACATTCCCGGATTCGGGAGATTTTGTAACATGGTTAAAAAGATCTAGCTGGCACGTCGTGCACAAACGTTTGCCGAGGAATCCATGCTGGAAGTGATTTATATAGTTCTGTGATATTGAGAATTCAACCAAGCGATATTTTATTATTGTTTCCAACACCCGTGAACGAATTAAATTGTGACTACTAAGGCGATAATTGCTCACGTCTTGTTGCGGGCCACTTTCATAGAGGGGCTCAATTGTGAAATTCATCCACATGGAAATGAAGACACCTGATGTTGGAGAAAGTATATAAATTTAAGCAAAATTAGAGGAATATCCTCCCATCCGTGTTAGAGAGCAACAATGTGAATACCATCAGGATCAGGAAGAAAAGGAGATTCGATAATAGCTAACTGAGCGCATCCGTCCACTACATCAACAGGAACATGGATTAGAGACTTACCTGTGTTGACAGAGAGAGATGAGGTCAGTATGTTCACTTCAGTGCAGAAGGAAGCGGCAAAGTGGTAATTGAAGTCCTTACAGACTGTAACTGGATCCTTCACGAGAGTCTCGTCCTGCAAAGTTACCAGTAAGGTAACAGGGTCTTTTATACGGTTTCTGGATCTCAATGATTATATCAACTCAAAGCTATTCGCCATGTTGTTAATCGCAAGTTTCTCCTCATCTAGATGACACAATTGGTTCCATACTCTATAGCACTGAGCATTTTATTCATTTGAATAAGGGAGAAAAGTCGCTTTTATTAGTTGTTTTGTTAGTTCTCTCTATTCTTCTCTTCCTGGTTCGAGCTTGTTTTGTTACTGTTTGATTCACAGCGCATTTCGCTTAATAGGTACAATTTTGAGTGCTCCATCATCCTACCGACGATGACATGACTATAGCTGAAGCATCAGGCCCGCTTAGATAATTCAGCCCATCAGACGATCGTTCTGTACAACGTTCATGATGTACGCAACCTTATTTCTGTTCAGCACAGATATTGCATAAACCATTCGAAGACAACGGACGATATGCTTCATTTGTTATCACCTCCTCACACTCCGGACTGTGCCTCAATGTCAATATGATACTGCATGCTAATCAGATAGCGTGTGCAGTTGTTCGCATATCCATCGCATGGACCAGACGCCCTAGCTCTTCTCACAAACATTCATCCAAATTGGTTCTGATGTCGTGGCGCACTCTGTCGTTTAGAACTTTGCACACAAGTGAATCATAGTTAGATCATTGAGACGCATATATCTAGTACGCCTTAAACTAAGTGTCAGAACTCTGTTGTCTAGAATCACCTGCTTCAATTTTGGGTGTTGATACTGGATGGTTGAATTCTAATATTGGAACTTTAGCCGTTTTGTTGCGCATCGCTGTGTAACGCCTCACTGAGAAGAGGTAGCTAGTAACCGCCATGTTTGAAGTCCAAACATCAATCATTTCTGTTTATCTTGCCGACGTCCACCCTATTCGTGCCGTGTTTTCACTTTCTTCTCTAACGTCTGCTTGAACCATACTTATTTGGAAGTCCACTTGCATTTAGCTGATGACGAAATGGTTCCCCTCCTACCTTCCCTCGCACCAAACTTATGTCTGCTCCATCTCTTATGATCATTTGCCAAGCTTGTATTACGTCCGCCGACGACGAATGCATCAGCCTTTACTCTGCACTTGTTCTGCCGCTGTTTCTCTACACTGTGAGTTTCGGTCTGCCTGAGGTCCTCGTGCATGCATGGCCAGGCGTTGAATGGCGCAACCGAGGACACTTCGGTTCGACTAGAAAGGTTCACCGGGCTGTTATACCATTGTATTCACTTAACTCGCCTACTACTGTCCGCCCGTGTTGGCTGTTTTGCAGGTGACTGGACAGTAGCTTATTTGTCGGTGAATGTTTGCATCACGACACTGACTCTTTATCACAAGTAAATGTATATTTATTGTGATATCTCGTTAAATCTAACTCCTCGACCAGTGTCACTTCACTGAATGCATTTTACAATGTTTGTTAGACGTTCTTTTACAGAATCGAAAGTACTCCATGGGAATATGTGCAAAACTCTTTAATCATCTAAAATGAAGTTGTGCGTTTAAAGCCCATTAAGAATTTACTATTGTCGTATGCGTTGTAGAAAACCGAACGTTCACTGTTCTGAACAGCACATTTCCATATCCCTCGCTAGTTTCTTTCGTGCGTCAGTATTTTATTCGACTGTATGCTTTTGGTTAGCCTATTTTTTTGTTCTCTCTAGTGTTCTCGGGATGACATTTCTTCGAAATTGCGTCATGACCTAATGGAACTGGCCGTTGTGCATATTGCTAATCCGAAAACTTCTGACTTCCAGGTTAGTTTGAAATCTGTTCTCTATGGGATTGGTGGAAGTCGTTTGATTGTTCCCTGGGTGTGGTTCAGCTACAGTGGTTCTGGTTAGCAAACCCACAATCATTATTTCCGTTTGCGACAACCTGTAATCGTCGGTAGTATGTGTTAACAGTCTGTCATATGTTTCCATACTTGGACAGTTGGTATTCATTTTGTTGATGTAAGAAACCAAGCAGCCTGTCAATTTTCCACTGCTTACGCGGACCTAAGAGCATGTTGTTCTGCAAAACAGTGAGCAGCTTCAGAAGAATCTCAACGTCCCAAATCGTCGGACCCCCATTATGTACGACTTAGTGTAAAGTTTTGCGTTTTGGCTGCTCACGTCGTTGTCTATGATGATGAGTACTTTCTTGGAGATGAAGAAACTGGATATCATTGTCCACGTACAATATCTGAAAATCGTCGTGTCTGATGTTCCCAATCCGTTTCCAAATTGCTCCTCACTGACCCAAAACTGACTTGATCTCATTGAAATATTTAGCTTTTCTTGTTGTCATTACTTTTCGTTGACGTTCAGGCTTCTGTTGTTCCTTTGTTATGAAATGAACGTAAAAGTTGATCATCTTTATTTTGTGAAGGACTTCTTTGAAAGCATAAAACCTTGGGCGACGGTGCAAACCCCCAATATTCCATTTATTCTTATGTCCGGACTGTCTATTTAAACCAGCATACTTCTTTCTGTCTCATCCACTGATCTTGGATGGTTTAATGTTGGTCTGAATGATTCTGCAGCGAACATACCGCTTTTTACAAACCCATCCTTTACGTATCTCTGCTTATCATATCTGAGATAACTCGCTGAGCCTGCGGCATTGAACGAGCCGAATGATTTGAAGCCATAACTTGCTCGGCAGTCATTTCTGATGTTCAAGACATGCCTTTGGTTTTTCAAAACCAGTTTTGCTCTCGTCCTTAGTGAACAAGCAGACTTCTCTGTCCTGTCTCGGTCAATGCACCAATCAGTTTCCCTACATTGACGGAGTGGTTAACATCGGTTGAGCGGACAGTTAGCTTTAAACCCTAGTGGCATATGCCAGAGTGGTGCTCCAGACACCATTTGCGTTACACGATAGGCTTTTAAAGCCACTGTTGTACAAGTGGTATTCTGTTATTTTGGAGACGCGCATGATACACAAATTATTTTTGGATTTCAGTCAGATACATTTATGTGTATAACTAACCGGAGGTGAGAAAGTTAATAACCCTGTTCTGTCCCAAGATAGTCTAGGCACCTATAGACCAGATAAGCTCTTCATATTGCAAGCTTACACGGGCAGGGCAGTTTACCTACTTCAAGAGGTCCTTTTCTATATGACGTCCCAAATTTTGTAAAAGCGCTGTTTCACCGAGCACGGAGTTTCTGCACAGAAGAGATGCACCTTCATAGATAAGTAAGCTGGCAAATACTTTACAAGTTAACGGGTACCCGTTACCATTTACCGGAAAATATGAATCTATTTCATCTATACTTTTGGTGACCATGGTACTCGAGAACACATTAAATTTGAAAATCCCTTTTTTATGAGTTGGTACGGGACAATACTGATCACGAATTGTCCCACGACCACATTAGATACGATTTTAAGCGCTGTATGATTACGTAAGATGCACTGCACGAATACATATAAGTAGTCAGCTGTCTGTCATTAATATGTGTCTATCAAGTACTCATACAGCTGTAATGCTATTAGCACCCTTAGGGATAGACAGACAATTGCTGACTCATACAACTGAACCCGCCTCGAAGTTCGTACCTGGGTGCCCATTAACGTTGATGAATGACTTCCAGCTTCATTCATAGCAATCCGCTGGAACGCACAAACGAAGATCTTTCTCCCTCTTATAACAACATACGAGCCTATAAACGCAATACCTAATTTGATTGCTCACATGGACGCTCGCAAACGGTGTTGCAAGGTGGTCAGGTGACACCACTCGGATAGGTTATCTGATTAGCAGTTTTGAATGGCCTGTTTGTAACAGGTAAGGTCACTTCTAACCCAATCTTGTGATGACATCTTACACGTTGAAGACGCAAAGTGCAACCGTAACGTTCGACTCATTCAGCATGGTCTACCTGTTGTCTACAGAATGACGAGGTAGGGCAATGCCTTCCGCCTACTCAGTACCAACTAGCTTATTACATAAGAGAGGCTCCTCTGTGACGGATATTCCAGGAAGGTATGTCGGCCAGCTTAATCACAAGTAGACTTTAAGTTCAAAATATCACGACCGCTAGCGGAATAAAGGAGAATCTATATGGAGATATGGTCTATTCAGTCGCAACTAAGTGAGATACCTGCTTATTATTCTCTTATCTGGTTCTCTGTGTTCCGAAGCCACCGCACTGTGTGACCCGTGTATTTCAGATTCGAACGAGGCAACGTTGATACTCGTGGTTGTCATGTGATGTCTTGGCTCTGTTTGGTAAAATGAAAATGACTACTGATGCGCACCAATTGCCAGGCCCGTTTTCGTTCTGTTGTATAGAGCACAGGAGTTTGGTCGGTTCGGATAACAAGCTGTTTCCACCATCTTTAACAAGACCTGCAGAAAGAAGGTCTTGAATGTTGGGGGTCATTTGTAGTTATCACATGATCAAGCAGTGCTGTCGAACTTACGTACATTGGCCTTAATTGTGATTGGATTAGGGTGGTGTGTGTTCTCCCCCTGGCTTGCTATGTGGTCGAGTGCATGACGCACCCGATGTTGTCATTCGGGGCTATACTGATTTGAAGGTCGTCTGCTCTCTCTGTACGAGTTAGGAATTCATCAATGCCGACGGAATCAACCCGACGGGCTCAAATTATCAAAGAGGTATGGCGGAATTCATGGATGTGTTTATGCGAAAGCTTCACATACATGCTGACGTAAAGGGTTGAACAGTGTTCACCGCATCTGTCAGGTCCATCGGAATTTATCATCATCAATACAGCAGCCAAGAGCCCGACCAAAAGATAACGTGGCTCGGGCCGCCGCTCACCTCAACAGTGACGGGGAATATCTATGAAGAAAATGTTACTAAGGTTGAAAACTAATGAAAGACTCGGCGGAAGAACTTGAAATGGTATGGATGCAGGTAGGCCACTGACCGCGGCGCAACACCATCTCATTTAGCGTTCCCAGGCAACGATTGGAGTGATCAGGAAGACCCAAACCAAGCACTACCTACTGTGCTCAGTAGAGTAGTCAGGGTCTTCATATTTCGTGATCACATTGTTGAAGTATGTGGCCCAACCACGGCAGACTGTGCAACGTGATCAGTTAACCGGTTGACCGTTCTTCCCGAGCGTCCCGAAATACGTGCTGGCGAACGGTCGTGTTGCTCACGCGATCAGTCCACTCATACGGGCTAATCGGTGGAGACAACGATGGTCAAATACAGCAAGCTTGTTGACATCTTCGTTGCGAACAGGCCACGTTTCCGAACCATAGAGCAAAACAGAACGTACACAAGCATTATATACTCTTCCTTTCAGCGACAATCGAACGTCTTTTCGACGCCACAGATGACGCAGGTTGGCAAAGGCAACTCGTGCCTTTGCTATCCTCGCTGATATCTCATCAGCAATATTACAAGCTGACGAGATAGTGCTACCCAAGTATGTGAAACTGTCCACAGTCTCGAGCGGATTACCTGCAATAAAGAAAGTAGGAGTGGAAATGCCCCAGTCTTGAAGCAACACTGCACTTTGAAGGTGCGAAGCGCATTCCATACAAACCAGCTCGGTCACTCACCTTGTTCAGCATGGTCTGCATGTCTTCGGCAGAGGGGCTAAGTAAGACAATGTCGTCCGCATACTCCAGATCGGTCAACCGAGCGCCAGGAAGAAGCTCAACACCAAGTTCACTGGACTCAAGCGCACCCTCCAGAATGTCGTCCATGACGAAATTGAACAGGAAAGGGGAAATCGGACACCCTTGACGAACACCACTAGAAGTGATGAACGCCCGAGACAGTTGTCCATAAACTCTCACCCTGCTTGCAGAGTGAGCATACAGTGATCTCAACAGATTCACGTATTTCCCTGGTACTCCCTTGCGAAGAAGACAGTTCCAGAGAACGTTACGAGCAACTGAATCGAAAGCAGCTTTCAGGTCCAAAAAGACCACGACCGTCGGCTGCCTATAAGAGTGCCGATGTTCCAAGATCCGTCGCAAGGTAAAAATGTGGTCAACGCACCCTCGACCGGATCGGAATCCTGCCTGTTCTTCACGTATCTGACTTTCTCTGGGCTTAGTGAGCCGACGTAAAATGAGGCCAGTGAGTAACTTGGACGCAACAGACACCAAACTGATGCCTCTGTGGTTGTCACATAGACTTCGGGCCCCTTTTTGAAAACGGGAATTACTGTTGATAAGCACCAATCACGAGGTACCTCTTCAGTCTCCCAAATCGTCTGGAGAAGTTTCATCAGTCTTAATATCACCCTCTCCCTACCATCTATGAAAAGAGGAGAGAGGAAATTTGGACCAGGTGCTTTGTTACGTTTCAATAACTTGAGCTCCAGGACCATTTCTTCCGACGGAGAGCCATCTGGAACACGGCAACTGACCATTCGGGTCCGATCGTCCTACATGGTCTGGTTGAGGCCAACTGAACTGTTCTTCAAAATGTTCAGCCCACCTGTCAAGTCGACGCGATTGATTGGTGATAAGTGAACCATCTTTTTCACATATGGTCTCACTTACACCGACTCGACGACCAGTACAACCATGGATCACGGAAAGAAGCTTTGTTATTCCCAGATAGAAAGGCTTTTTCGAATGTTTGACCAAGTGGTGCTCACGGTGTGCGTGCAAGCTGTTATTCAGCTTGAGTTCAAGTCCTCGACGGTCATCATCATATTCAGAGCCAGGTGGGAATCGAGTGACGCTTGTTCATGAGGTTTATCGACGTGACAGAAATCCAGTTCTGTCGCAACTGCGCAGCTCCTCTGGAATGTATCTTCCCACAGCATGTTTTCATAGCTGACGTGATTTGTTCCCAGTGTTTGTTAGGTTCCCGTAACCTAATCAAACTGGACAATTCGTTTATCACTACTTCCTGGTAAACATTCCTAACACTCTCCTTGTTCGAGTCCTATCAGGATTAACCAGTAGTAGCTTTGCCCATGCCATCGCGGAATTTCGATGAGCCAGAATAAGGAATGCTGTCCTAACCGTGGTATGCATGATGTGAGAGTATATTCACTGTAGGTAGTGCAGTTTGAAAAGACAGTAACAAGATGAGGTTGCCGGTGCGCAAATTTGGTGCTGTTGAACGTCAGAGGTACGCTAATCTAATTCTGCCTCTGAAATCGACAGCTATAACTTTTATGAAAACAATCAAGTGTCTCATACACATACTGAACGCTCTTTCTTCACTGTTTCTTACCCGTACCATTGCTTGCAAGTCAAGAAATAGCAATAAGATTTTTTGTCTTTTGCTGGCAGAATCAGTTAAGATGCCGAAAGTTGCAACCTAAAGAAATTACAATGAATCGGTTTAAATATTTGCTTTTTGTGAGTGAGCTGCAATCATCGTCTGTTGCTGAAATCCGGAACCGAAGCCTGACGATTCTTCAGAGTTCACTCTCTGGATTATCCCAAGGGATATTCGAAGGTTTGCTGCTACAAAAATTGACTCTGAATCGATAGCAAATGGCTTAGCGGTCAAAAATGTTAATCGACTACACCTTACACCAAGCGTATCAGAATCGCGCGACTATTTTCCCAATCGTTCTTTCAGTCGTCAGCCAAAGCCTCTGCCTGCATGTTGTAACTGTGGAGATTTGCATTTTGTGAAACATTGTGCGTATATTAACTGAACTTGTAATCTGTATGGTCCAAGAGGACACAAACAAACATGTTGCTACCGTAATGCACAGACAGGTCCTCAACCAAAAGAGTCTCATCCCCAACACTCGGTGAATCGAACGGAAACATTTCATAAATTTGATATTGTTCTCGCACCACTACCATTACAGACTCTGCCTCTAAAAGCAAATTTACGTCCATAATCGTCAGTTGTGCTTCAATGGTATACTAAGTTTATTCCACTTCAGACTACTGTTATCATAGGTTGTTCATTCGAAGCCTCTGGGTGTCCACAGCATCAAGTCACTGGCAACCTAGCCCATAATGCTTCAAGTCGTCAAGTGGTTATTGTAGGAACCGTAAACTGTGTATGCGATATCCGCGGCTAAACATTTTCAGCACCAACCTACGTCATAAACGATCGTTCATGCGATCTAGTTGGTATTCAATGGACTGAGAAATGTAAATTTCTGGGTGGTTCCAGTAATAGGGTGTGTAATTCGGCTGCCATAGGCATTAACATGTTCTCCTCATCTGGAGTACGAGAACAGTGCGATAGCCCAGTGTATTCTGTAACTACTTCTGAACCCATCCCCAGGCTACCCTTAGAACACACCACGACTTTCTTCGGACGTCCCTGGATTGTACGCTACAGCAAAGGCGAAACGATGTCGAAACCAGCACGCAAAAGCGGTTTATTGGCCCATACCACCAGTACCTCCATATGCTGTTATTGATCAGGCCAGTAAAGAACTCGTTCACGTAAAATTGGCAGTTATTATCAGTCCCATTAACTATTCAAACTGGGCGGCATCGATAATCGCTGTGAATGGGCTGCACCGATCACTGCACATCTGCGCGTTTTCTCCACGAGTTTGAATGATGCAATGGGAACGTATCCGTATCCTATCCTGTTGCCTAGGCACCTCCTCATAAAACTCACTGAAAAACGCACTTTTTGGAAAAGTGTTTTTTCTGAAGCTCATCTACCATTTCAGGGGCGCTGTGAGTCAAAGCGGTCGTTAACAATAAGAGCACATAAGGGATTGCATTGCCAAATCCGATTGCAGTTTGGAGTAGAATGTACTCCAACGATCTTCCATTAAATCATGGATGCATTGCTTTCTTGATTGTCATTCGCTGCCGCTTACGTGAGTGGTATCACACATGTCTGTCACGGTGTTGAAAAACATTTTAATCATTCAAACGAGGCATATAGAGCAGTCTGGTTTTCATATTCGTATGGAAAGATGTTCCTGTTACTCACACACATTTCGTTGCCTAGGTTTTATTGTTGACTGTACTAGACGATATCCAGGTTCACAAAAATTTGCTCATTTGTGGAATGCCATCACCTACTGACGTTAATACTCTGCAGTCATATTTGAGTATGATCAGATATTGCAATAACTTTATTCCTGATGTGCACACGTATCGTACTTTGTTGAACAATCCACTTCTGTGCATTTCGGTTCGGGACTGGAACCTGAATTTCAAGCAGCTTTTGAGTTTGTACTATCATTTTTGTCGTCACCGTTATTGTTAACCCCTAATACCCATCACTTCGACATTATTATAGTGGCGGATGGTTCCGAATACGGAACGAGAACTGAGATTCTACGCAGGTCGTAGGGTGGATGATAGGCAGTCATTGGTCGTCTCCAGTAGCTAACCTCCGCAGAACCGGATTATAACAGACTTGTTAAGAAAGCATTAGTCTTGGTTTTTGCTGCAGGCAAAGTTCATGAAATGATTTTTCTTAGAAATTTTTTCTAATTTAGATCGATTCTAGACCGCTGATTGTCAGTGCTAATAACAAAGAATGGCATTCCAGTGCATGCTGTTAACCGCCTCCAAGGATGGCTACCATTCTTTTTAGCTGTGACTTCAATTTTGATCGCATGCTTTTACTGAAATTTGAGCCCGCGGATGTACTGTGTGGTTTCATTGCTGCACAAAATTAAACAGACGGTAAATTGGTCGTAATGCCTATCAGCGTTGAGAAGGAATTTCAGCGAATGTTCACAGACGCTGTCGTATTCCTAACAATCGTTGCAGACGTGAAAAGATGTTTCTGATGTTCATGGTATTGTCGTCCATGTCGAATTCGTCTGTAAAGCACGGATGTTCAAAGAACTCTCCTAAACTGGGATCACAAGAATTCTTTATAAGACGTGATTCACTGTCATTCAGGATTGATAGTGAGTCACGTTACGATGTGAATAGTTTCTTTTCGGTGGAAGACTAATAATCCCGAACTCACTCAGATCAGAAGTTTTGAGACAGTACCATAAGGCCCACCCAGTGTTGACAGAGATGGAGACTTTTATGCGCGGTTACGTTTGTCAATCTTTTATAATTCAAGACATTCGTGAATTCGTTTGAGGGTGCAGTTTCGAAGTCAATTCCATAGATGGAGCCACAGACTTAGCCGTTTGAGAAAAACTATAAAGGCATCGTATCTCTATTCAGCTGGTCAAGCTGAGAGATTTATGGATAATGTAAAACGGCACGTCCTCAAATACCTAGGTGAGTGTCGTGGACCTGCTTTCGTTTAATTATAGAGTAACCCCAAATTCAAATTGTCTGAGTAATGTTTGAAGAAAAATATGGGACAATGCTGCATAGACTACATTCTGCTTATGAACCTAGGCCAGCACCTGAATGTTCAACTCTAACAGCTTGGCAGACAATTCATCGTTGGAGATAGTGTGTATACAAAGAACTTCAAAAGCCGACGTCCAGCATGGACTACGGGAATTAATACTGGTAGATGGGAACAGGTTTCCTATTAACTAGGAGTTGGAACTGAGCAATGGATCAGACATACCAACCAACTTCATAGAGGACCGAAACAACCTGAACGTAGATAAGTAGCTCCAAATGATCTGTCCTACTGACTGTCAGATGGTTTTCCAAAAGGCACTGCACAGAGACAACCCATACAGCCGTATACACCAGAAGATGCTGTCCCACTCTTCATCCAATTACCTGAAATGAGATATGCCCATATACGTTGAGGTTCCACACAACCACTCCGAGTGGATCCTCGGAAGACATCATATGATGGCAGTATCATGAGGATGAGATTGGAAGCCATAACAGTAAACACAAGAGCGGATGTCGTCATCGGTCGCTCATGCATTTGCTTCGATTCTAATTGGATTCAAGGTAATGTGTGTTCACGCGCGGGTGCGTGATGCACGCGACGTTGTTATTCGAACATACTGGTCTGAAGGTTGAGCATTCTTTGTTCTTTCTGTCTCTCTGGGCGAATCAGAGGTGAATTGGGAACCCTGATGTTTATTACTTTTTGATAATGTAAACTCTAGGGTTAGTTTGGTTCCCGCCAGAGGATCAACTGAGGTGCTGCAATTAGGCAGACAGTCACCGTTTTCCATGATTGAATGGGCTGCCTCAAATCAGTTGAATTGTTCCTCAGAATGTTCAACCCATCCAATTCGCCGCGACAAGCTGGTAATTCGTGAACGATCCTTTTTACATGTGGTCTCATTGAGCGCCAATACACCCAAGAATCACAGAAAGGCCACTCGACCATTCCCCGGTCAGGCTAGATTAGATTTATTCTTCAGCGCAGCGGCGGTAGTCGCATTGGTAAACTGGATTTTCGTTAGTAATTAGTGCTGTGTCGTCTTTTTGGCAGATGAAATTAAGACCAACTCTAGACGCCAACTTTTCAGAGTTCTTCACTGAATCTGCTTGCGGTGACGACTCTATTGAGGACATCTTTTTTCGTGGCATCCGACTAAGTGATCCGGTTTCCAGCCCGGTTGCTAGAACTGTTGCCGTCTGGGTTTGGGAGATCTGACCATATTTAGCCCGTGTGACCCCATATGTCGCTTAAACCTTCACAGGAGGAAACTGTGCTTTGACATGGTTTGGCGGCTCACGCATCTCGGCAACCTGTTGAGTTAAACTGGACAGTGTGATGTTCACACTGACGGAGTCACTCATATCATGCAGACGAATGGTTAGAGGTCCGACCAACTACAGTTTGCTGACTCTCAAATTTGGAGGTGGAAGAAAGATAACACCTTTCTTTCGGCAGAACGGTACTTATTCTATACTTTTTCCCGTTTAAGATGTTTCGACGTCAATTTGAAATGTCCCAGGTAACTGGGCCCGGGTAAGCCAACTTGATTTACTCTCTGCACCTGGCTGAACCGCGTCCTCTCATCCTGTAGGAACCAACCAATCGCTGTTTCTTAGCCTACCCATGTTCACATTAGCCCTACAACCCCGTTTTGTCGTTATACTCCAGCTGACCCCTTTGGGACACCTTAAGTTGACATCAAGACATCTTATACTGGATTAGGTATAGTTCACCGTCCTTCATCCAATGCCTTACGATACATGCTTTTGAACCAAACCCTTACTGTTCGTCAGTACATAGCTAAGCCTCCTGGTAGTATCCCAGTCGACAGACAACCGCCAATACTTAAAGCGCTGGTAATTCTCCGTCGCATTGGTCTGCCTGCAGTATAAACCGGGTCGTTCTCTCTGCTGCATTCAGCAAGATATAAAGACGGGAATGGATGCTACTGCCGACCTCCTTCTTCGTCCTATCCGATTTAGCTCTCAAACCCTTCCCAACCGTCAACCCCGTTAGCCGTTTCGCAGATCCCACAACAGATGTAACTGATTCCAACATTGTCGTGGTAAGTCCCACCTTCCACCACCCAACCCCCGGTTTTCATATTACCTTGCTTGGACTTAAAAACGAACTAATGTAAGTGTTTTCAACCTTCTCACTTTGAAACAGTCAAGTCAGCGTGGCCTCCTCGCTTGTACAGTCGGCTTATTGAAAGTTGACACCTACCGCATTTAACAGATTAGAACCCAGGACAATAGTCAACGTGTGGAACAGATGGCACTCACCTTGCCTACTCACCACGGGTTTTACGCCGCTGTTGACTCCACAGCCGCTGCTATTGATCAAGCTTGTGTTGGTGTAATCTTTGGCACAATGGCCGCAACTACTCAGATTACTAGTCTCCCGGTAACAGTAGACTCTGTTCCGTCTGTTTGGCGGGCGCATTTCAGACCAGCTGTGATGCTAACTCTTCGAAAATATTTTCCCCGCGTTTGATTTTATCCACATCTAACTGCAGTGACATCGTTATCAAGTGCATCTCTTACGCGGATGCAGCTGTTCTCCGTTTCTACATTTGGCTGTTACTTTATTACATTCCTAGGCTCATTCTGTACATCTTTTTATCCGATCTAACTTTTTTGTGACTTGTCGACACGTTTACCATTTTTCAAGTTTTCGCAACTAGTTCGTTCACGTTGAAGTATGTTTCTGTTGGTTCTGACAGTGTGTGAACCTATTATCCTACGCTGATTAGTGTTTTGTAATTATTATGCTGTGTATTATCTTTTTGCAGGTTGTCCGCACCAGTCTGCTTCCCGGAATTCTTCACACGTTGTCGCATAATCGCAGATTGCCGCTGCCGCTCAAGTTGTTTGAAGTGCAGGATGTTGTATTGAAGGACCCCAGCAAAGGTTAGTCCGTGTGTTATATATAGCTAGGCCTTTTCTTTTTTTTCATGGGGACCTTGATTTACACAGTTTAAAACATTAAATTCTAATCGTTACATTGCTTCCAGTTTATTACTTGTTCTTTTGTTGTTTTCGTTTAACTACTCTAACTACACAACAGATAGCAGACAAAATGTGGTGGGTGCGTCACGTATTGGACCCTACCTTCTCAATTGTGTAAACTGTAGTAGACAAAAGTAACAGGATATCCTGGTTTCCATTTTATAGGTTATCACACCATTTGCACATCTGAGCTACTGCGGTACTCGTGACTGTCCTTTTTTGCACTTTTCATTCTCCTTACCTTGACATCGTTGTTGATTCCGTTGTGCATGTTAAAGTCCACTATAGATTTAAAGTCAGGAGCCACAAACAAGTAATTATCCAACTTTTGGCACAATGGTTCTATTTACTGAAGACAGCAAACTGATATATCTCACGTTATATTAACATGTCGATTTATGTCGTCAGCCTCGTGCCAAAAAATGATCAATATATAATATAGCAAAAACACACGGCGACTACAACCGAACAGAGTGGCTTCAAGAACAAAATATCTCCCCCAAGAGAAGTGGGCGGTGTGAATTATATTTTTCGCACGCTGCACTGATTGTCTTTTTGTTCCATGTGACTTCACTGATTGCCCAAACTTTGGAGCTTAAGTTGCATAACACAATGAACCAATTGTTACATTCAGTGCTGTTACCTGTTTCCCGAATGTTTCGTACTTGACGTTGTAAGCCCTCGAACGGATACGCTGGTTCGTCCTTGATATGGTAGTGCGCTTTGCAAAAATCGGATTTTTCCCCCCGGATAATATTTATCACAAAAACCCTCGGTCCCGAAAATACCGCGACTGTCCCCGTAATTTGCTCCCAAGACAAACCAAAGACGCGTGCAAAAACAGCTTTGTTCCGCCCCAAAAACGTGTGCGACAAGGCGAAAAATACAAGGTATTTATATGGTGCGTAGTGACCTAAAAACATTCTCGAATCAGAAAATAGAAGGACAGTAACCGAAAAAAATAGTTGAGGTCACTAAGCCACCAATGAGCATAGCGGAATAAAGGTCGGACAGGTAAAAAAATAACCAAGGTTACCTCTCGACCGTTCTGGACAGTTCCGCCCATTTTTGAGCACGGAAGCGGTTTTGGACGGAAAATGTGAGCTCCTTAACACTTGTCTACACTCAGTTGGTTGGAGCACCATCTAGAAATTCGTTATTAACAACCCTGAATGTAGTAAACCTGTTTGTCATGGGGTAGGTTATCTATCCGACTTTGCAGGTTTTGTTCTTAGTGGTTGTCCTCTTATTCTTCCCGGACGTTCAGTCAAATTTAGCCATATGTATCAGTTATCAGGTTTCGTTATTATGCCACATTTTACTGTCATTTTCCTTCCCGATGTTCATTTGTGTTGGCATCTGATGAAAACTTTGTCCACGCAAATCGGCTTTAAGCACGTCTATTTGTCCTTCGGTTCGTTCAGTCTGTTTTACGTTTTGTTGTGTAATACGCACCGCATTGTTGGTGCATTTTATTGACGTGGGATTTGTTGGTAGAATACTCTAGGCTACAGAAAAGTGGATAACCCAGCAAACTACTGCTGCACTCAGCTACAGTATTATCAGTTTTCTGTCATTGAGCCCTGTTTAACCCACACCTAGTAGTTTGAAGTTATTCACAAGAAGCCGACCATTTTTGGCCTCGCTTTTAAACATATTCAAGTTATCAAGATATTTGA
Organism: Paragonimus kellicotti; assembly: GCA_014220965.1. Lineage (NCBI taxonomy): Eukaryota > Metazoa > Platyhelminthes > Trematoda > Plagiorchiida > Troglotrematidae > Paragonimus > Paragonimus kellicotti. The sequence continues at coordinate 85,268 of LOND01000125.1, read as the reverse complement.
ATGTAGTACTCTCGGACCGTCAAGTGATGTTGGAAGAAGCACATTGGATCACCTATACGGTTCACCAGGCCCGTTTCAGAGCTGCCAAAGCGCCCGTTACAGATCCTTCATCTCCCCTGGCTATTTATCTCTGGGTGTGAATCCCTCGACTTTGGAAGGGACGCGCCTTGATGAATAAGTGCTTCACTCTTGCACACCCGTAAGCAACCTCCACCCTCTCCCGGTTGAGAGCAGTTCATCCTCTCTTCTATAAGGTTTACTTGATATTTGTGACTTGTCACGATTTTCACATGTAATGCGGACATGTAACTTTGAGCGCGTGATGAAATTGACCGAAAGTGTTGTTGGCAAAGGTGACTTGTCAGAAATAAACCAGTCAACTAGTGTTATAATCTACGATGCCTTCCCATCATTTTTTGGACACTAGTTACTTTTTTAATCGGTTATCATCCTGCAACTCAAGTCAGTTGACTCCTTTTTGTCAGATGTTGGAGCTAGAAATCACCGTCGTGTCTGTGCCGTGTACTACAACAAAAATTCCGGCTTCGAAGTGATCCATGGGCTTTTAGATCGGTTGATGCAATTGCTATCAATCCGTTGGGCGGGGACTTCGGCAACCGCTTCTTCCGGTGATCAATCTCCTATGTATTATCTGAAAGCCACCGCTGGTAGGTTTACTCTGCTCCTGATGTTCTGTGCAACTCATTTTCTTAAATACTTCTGTGATACACACTTATCGTATGGCTGTCAACCTTCAATTTACTGCTGGAGGTGAATAATTCGGTTTGATGATTGTTGCTTCACTTGCATTCTGTTTGGTTGCCTCTTGCGGCATACATCGTCAGAATTGCTACGTTTTTCCCAAATAAACGTCAGTTTAGGCTTAAACACCTAAGATGATTGTCACGATTATTTGGACCGCTGACGTGCTCTACACTGCAACACATACTTGGATTCAGAATCATGTGTTGGTACGTTGTCATTTCGTTCTTACTTTTGCTGGGCAACGACCCCAACCTGACAACAACGACTGATTGTTGAGAAACTGACTATGCTGTTGGTGAAGCATAAGTACTAAACTAGCTTAGAAAGCTGCCTTAGTAGTTCTGATTCCGAAGGTCCTAATAACCGCTGGACCGAGATTTCACAGGCAATTTTTGAAGCAGATACTGTAGCATGCGGCACGGGGGTACATGGGTTGAACAAACATTGGATCTCGGAGAAATCCCTGGAAGTTGTTAGAACCTAGACGGAACATTCCTCCTGGCAGTTCATATAACAAGTCTAGAGAGGATATGTAGGAAGCTGAAACGTAGTCTAAAGGCTGATCGTGAGGCTTGGTTAGTGGAAAAAGTTAAGGAAATGGAAACCGCATTTGCCTCAGGGAACATCGGTAAACTGTTTAAGCTGATCCGTGCCACCGGTCCCAGGCGACCGTCGGTCAGTGAAGCTATCAGCGAGGTAGATGGTACACTAATCTGTAATAAGTCCAGAAGGTTAGAGCGTTGGGCGGAACACTTTGAGGGTCAATTTAGTTGGCCTGCTGCTTCTATTGCGTTGCCGCCACAAACTTGTGATGTAGCACCCTGGTCGGTAGATTTGGAACCACCCACTGAGACTGAGGTTCGCAATTGCCTTTCGGCTCTCAATCGTAATAGGCTGCTGGCCCAGATGATCTCGTGCCGGCACTTTTCAAAGAAGGTGGAGAGGCGTTAGTAGAGGCATTGACTCAGTTGTTTCAACTTGTGTGGACGACGGAGACCATCCCTCCGTGCTGGGGTCACTCGATAATAGTTCCCATATTTAAGAAAGGAGCCCGGGGCTCTTGCGAAAACCATAGAGGGATTAGTTTGACCCCAGTCATTTCAAGGGTTCTGGCATCAATTATACTTCGTCGACTCACTGCAGTTCGGGAAGGTAAACATTAGGGAAGAACAGGCAGGGTTTCGCCCTGGGCGGGGTTGTATAGATCACATTTTTACCCTTCGTCAAATTCTGGAGCAGCGTCATGTGTACCGCCGGCCAACAATCGCCGTATTTCTCGACTATAAAGGTGCGTTCGATTCGGTGGATCGATCTACACTTTTAGAGTCGCTTAAACGCAGGGGTGTACCGACCAAGTATGTGAACATACTGTCGGCGCTTTATTCCCATACCTCAGCTCAGGTTAGGGTTTACGGTGAACTGTCTGACAGTTTCAGCACCAGGAGCGGCGTACGTCAAGGCTGTCCCTTTCACCATTTTTGTTCAATTTTGTCATAGACGAAATAATGGAGGACTGCGGTACTCACAAGATATCGGCATGGAATTCCTGCCTGATGGAAGATTGACTGATCTTGATTATGCTGACGGCAAGGTGTTGCTGTTTAACAACCTTTCAAGCAGCACAAACGCCAAACGCTATTTCGCGTTCTGCTAAGTACTTCGGAATGCGCTTTGCAGCCTCAAAATGCAAAGTGCTTCTGCAAGATTGCTGTGATTACGTAGATTTAATGTTAGATAATGAAGTCATGGAGGTTGTTGACCGGTTTGTGTACCTGGGAAGCTGCATCAGCGACGGAGGCGTGTAGGGAATGAAATAGAAGCGCGTATCTTTAAGGCTAGGGCGATGTTCGCTAATTTGGGACATCTCTGGCGACAGAGAGGTATCTCTCTGATGCTTAAAGGTCGCGTATATAAGGCGACAGTGAGGGCTGTGTTACCTTGCAACTGGGACAGTTAGCCGCTGAGAGTTTCCAGGTATTTGACCACCGATGTCTGCGTTCGATCGCTCGTATCGGGTGGCACCAGCGAGTAAGCAACGAGGAGGTTAGGAAGCGGGATGTTTGGTAATGATTACCACGTTTGCACAGACTTAGATGGTTAGGTCATGTACTAAGGATGCCAGCTAGTCGTTTGCCACACCGAGCACTGCCGACGCTGCGGCCGACTGGCGTAAGGTGCGAGGTGGACAGATGATGACCTGGCGTAGACAAATGAAATCGTTCACGAAGGGGTTGGCCACTGTAGATCGGGTTCGTCTCCCGGGCTGGGGCCCTCGCGACTCACAGAGTCGGTGGCTTGAGACGTTAGGTGAGATGGCGGCTAATCGAGCTCAGTGGCGTGAATGTTGTCGTTGTTTGTCCGAGTTGTCTGTGAAGTGAGTGCATTTAATGACGCGGGGCAGTGAAAGCCGTAAGGAAGCTGTCTTGCTGATGACGCCTTACTTTCACTTACAGCTCGGTTGTTTGTTTGCAAGGTGTAGGCACCTTGATGTTGAATGTTTGAATATAGACGTAGTTATTTTTAGTAGTTAAGTCCCTTCTCGTCCCCCTCCTTTTTCTTCTCTCTTCCTATACAGGGTTTGCTTTTTTCTTCGTGGTTGTGTGGCAGTTAAGCATCAGTGTGAACCACTGATGTATTGCTGTCTATGATGATGATGATGTGCTCCACACTGGCTCACACAGCTGTCTCTTATTTGTTTGTTTCATCAAGCCATTAATCCGGATCTTCAGTTTATAGCTCAAAACATTGCCAAATTTCATACGAGGCTATATGTGGGCTATGTTCTAACAAGTTATCTAAGTCTGTTTTTATATGCTCAAAGCTGCCAAATCTTCGGTTTAATTGTTTGGCATGTTTGTTTGACCGTCTAATATTTGTATGGGATTTAAAATATGAACTGGTCAAACTTTGTCATTTATTTTCGTGTATGTTCAGGTTGTGGATTTGTTCGCTTGTGATGGCCAACTAGTCGAGATGGCTCGTCTCCGTTTACATTGACGCCTAATTTTCAAGTATTGCTGTCTAAATGAATGTTGATGTGCTCCACACTGGCTCACACAGCTGTCGTTTTTTTGTTTGTTTCATCAAGCCATTAATCCGGATCTTCAGTTTATAGCTCAAAACATTGCCAAATTTCATACGAGGCTATATGTGGGCTATGTTCTAACAAGTTATCTAAGTCTGTTTTTATATGCTCAAAGCTGCCAAATCTTCGGTTTAATTGTTTGGCATGTTTGTTTGACCGTCTAATATTTGTATGGGATTTAAAATATGAACTGGTCAAACTTTGTCATTTATTTTCGTGTATGTTCAGGTTGTGGATTTGTTCGCTTGTGATGGCCAACTAGTCGAGATGGCTCGTCTCCGTTTACATTGACGCCTAATTTTCAAGTTACAGATTGAGACTCTTGCTGTTTCGCTTATTCGTACGCAGTTGTTGGCTCGATACCAGTTATTATTTCCAACATAGGTCCAGCCGTTGAAACACGACATATTTTAAGCTGTCAACGGGATCTTTTGGTGTATCTCATCATCATCATCATAGACAGCAATACATCAGTGGTTCACACTGATGCTTGACTGCCACACAACCACGAAGAAAAAAAGAAAAAAAACTTATATAGGAAGAAAGAAGAAAACAGAGGAGGGGGGAAGTGGACCTAACTACTAAAAATAGCTACGTCTATATTCAAACATACAACATCAAGGCGCCTACACCTTGCAAACAAACAACCGAGCTGTAAGTGAAAGTAAGGCGTCATCAGCAAGACAGCTTCCTTACGGCTTTCACTGCCCCGCATCATTAAGTGCACTCACTTCACAGACAACTCGGCCAAACAACGACAGCATTCACGCCACTGAGCTCGATTAGCCGCCATCTCACCTAACGTCTCAAGCCACCGACTCTGTGAGTCGCGAGGGCCCCAGCCCGGGAGACGAACCCGACCTACAGTGACCAACCCCTTCGTAAACGATTTCATTTGTCTACGCCAGGTCATCATCTGTCCACCTCGCACCTTGCGCCAGTCGGCCGCAGCGTCGGCAAACAGTGCTCGGTGTGGCAAACGACTAGCTGGCATCCTTAGTACATGACCCAACCATCTAAGTCTGTGCAAATGTAGCGACTGAACAAAAGAACTCGTTTGACAATCAGTGCCAAACACCCGCTTCCTAACCTCCTCGTTGCTTACTCGCTGGTGCCACCCGATACGAGCGATTGAACGCAGACATCGGTGGTCAAATACCTGGAAGTTCACGTCTCTCCTGAGTGGCCAGGTTTCGCTGCCGTAAAGTAATACGGCCCTCACTGTTGTTTGATATACACGACCCTTAAGCTTTAGGGAAATACCTCTCTGTCGCCATAGGTGTCTTAGATTAGCGAACACCCCCTAGCCTTGGAAATACGCGCTTCTATTTCATTCCCTACACCTCCGACGCCACCGCTGATGCAGCTTCCCAGGTATACAAACCGGTCAACAATCTCCATGACTTCATTATCTAACATTAAATCTACGTGATCACAACAATCTTGCAGAAGCACTTTGCATTTTGAGGCTGCAAAGCGCATTCCGAAGTACTTAGCAGAACGCGAAATAGCGTCCAGTGTTGTTTGTGCCGCTTGAAAGTTGTCAAACCTTATCGTCAGCATAATCAAGATCAGTCAGTCTTTCACCAGGTAGGAGGTCCACGCCGGCATCATTTGAGTGCCGCAGACAGTCCTCCATTATTTCGTCTATGACAAATTGAACAAAAATGGTGAAAGGGGACAGCCTTGACGTACGCCGCTCCTGGTGCTGAAACTGTCAGACAGTTCACCGTAAACCCTAACCTGAGCTGAGGTATGGGAATAAAGCGCCGACAGTATGTTCACATACTTAGTCGGTACACCCCTACGTTTAAGCGACTCTAAAAGTGTAGATCGGTCCACCGAATCAAACGCACCTTTATAGTCGAGGAATACGGCGATTGTTGGCCGGCGGTACACATGACGCTGCTCCAGAATTTGACGAAGGGTAAAAATGTGATCTATACAACCCCGCCCAGGGCGAAACCCTGCCTGTTCTTCCCTAATGTTTACCTCCCGAACTGCAGTGAGTCGACGAAGTATAATTGATGCTAGAACCCTTGAAATGACTGGGGTCAAACTAATCCCTCTATGGTTTTCGCAAGAGCCCCGGGCTCCTTTCTTAAATATGGGAACTATTATCGAGTGACCCCAGCACGGAGGGATGGTCTCCGTCGTCCACACAAGTTGAAACAACTGAGTCAATGCCTCTACTAACGCCTCTCCACCTTCTTTGAAAAGTGCCGGCACGAGATCATCTGGGCCAGCAGCCCTATTACGATTGAGAGCCGAAAGGCAATTGCGAACCTCAGTCTCAGTGGGTGGTTCCAAATCTACCGACCAGGGTGCTACATCACAAGTTTGTGGTGGCAACGCAATAGAAGCAGCAGGCCAACTAAATTGACCCTCAAAGTGTTCCGCCCAACGCTCTAACCTTCTGGACTTATTACAGATTAGTGTACCATCTACCTCGCTGATAGCTTCACTGACCGACGGTCGCCTGGGACCGGTGGCGCGGATCAGCTTAAACAGTTTACCGATGTTCCCTGAGGCAAATGCGGTTTCCATTTCCTTAACTTTTTCCACTAACCAAGCCTCACGATCAGCCTTTAGACTACGTTTCAGTTTCCTACGGATATCTCTTCTAGACTTGTTGTGTGAACTACCAGGAGGAACCCTCCGTCTGGCTTCCAACAACTCCAGGGATTTCTCTGAAATCCAATGTTTGTTTACCCAGGTACCCCTGTGCCGCAAGCTACACTACCTGCTTTCTGAATGGCTTGTGAGATTTGAGTCCAGCAGCTACTAGGGTCTTCGGAGTGAGTACCACTAAGGCAGCTTTCTAAGCTGGTTTGGTAATTATGCCTTACCGATGGTAAAGCCAGTTTCTCAACAGCTAACCGTTGCTGTCGGGGTCGTTGCCCAGCAAAAGTAAGAACAAAACGACAACGTACCAACGCATGATCTGAATCCAAGTACGTGCTCCAATAAGAACGACAGTCTTGAATGGAACCCCGCCACCTATAACTAACGGCTATGTGGTCTATCTGAGACCAGGCCTGATTCGGAGAAGGCGGGCGCCAAGTATAGCATTGACGTGCACGATGCCTAAAACCAGTACTGGCTAAAAATAGATTATGCTCAGCGCATAGCTGCAACAATCGCCCACCATTATCTGATCGATGTGATGCTATCCCAAACCTACCACCTAACGAGATTCGGCTTCACCAAGGCGACCGACCTGGGCATTCATATCTCCGGCCAAAACGACTATGTCACTACAGTCAGTAGGAGCATAAGCAGACAATGAATAAATTTCTGAAAGTTCTTGCGTCTAGAGCTGGTTTTAACAGAACCTGCCAAGCGGACGGCACAAAGTCTACTGTTAACAGGAATCCAATCTACTAATGCGGCTGCGGCCGTCGTGCTGAGAACTATACCTACCCCAGCCTGACCTGTAACAGCGGCTGTGGAGTCACCCGAAGTGTATAACCAGTATCGGGTAGACAATGCGGGTGCTGTTAGTTCCATACGTTGACTACTGTCATGGATTCTAGTCTCCGAGATACAGCAGACATCAACGTGCAACGAGTCTAGCGTTCGTGCGAGAGCCGCTTGCTGACCTATTGTTTTAGCGTGCGAACGTTGAAGGCACCTATATTAATTCGCGTTCTAGGTCTAAGCAAGGGACGAGGGAGGCCTGAAGCTGAAGGCAAGAGACGGAACTTACCGGCTCAGTGTTACTACAGTTAGCTACATCTGTTGTGGGACCTGTAGAGTAATTATCAGAAATGGAGGTCGGGAGGGGCCTGAGAGCTAAATTTGATAGGACAGTGGGGGGGTCAGCAGTAGCATGTTTTCGCCTATCCACCCTGCTGTATGCAGCAGATAGGGCGACCCGGTTTATACTGCGAGACGGCCGATGCAGTATGGATTTATTGTTGTGAATATTCATGGTTGTGTGTGGGCTGAGATACTGCCAGGACGCCCAGACCTAGACAGGAGAACGATTAGGGTTCTCAACCAAGCCTTTGGCTCAAAAGCCTGTACCGCAAGGCAGCGGTTGGGTGGCAATGTACCAGAACTGGTACTTTTTCCGGAAAAAGATGCCAACCTTCTTCCAACCCCCAACCTGGAGGACCAGGAGACTGGGTTTGTCAGACCTCTACCCATTGGCCTGCCTGGTATGAGTGACTCTATCGCTGTGTTGACCACACCGTCCAGTTTAGCCCAACAAGTCATCGAGATGCGCAAGCCGTCACACCAGGTCAAGGTCCAATCTCGTTGCATGACGGTGCTAGCATCGTAGACGCGCGTCTCTGACACGTAGCACAAACCAAGCCCGACTTAAGACAGTACGTGCCACAAAAGCTTGCCGATCAACTTGACGAAGACTGCGGACATTGAACGCGTTAATCTATACCAGTTGTCTTAGCTTTAGAAAACAATTATCACCAGAAGGCAAACCTGGGGGGTGGAGATAAAATAGAAAGGGAAAGTCGTGATGGATGAATAATGTCAATGTCGGGGGAACGATTACTACTGATACTTCCCGGTCGTTTATGC
>LOND01000125.1:59968-76773 GCA_014220965.1 Paragonimus kellicotti | reverse complement strand
TTGAGACTCTTGCTGCTTCGCTTATTCGTACGCAGTTGTTGGCTCGATACCAGTTATTATTTCCAACATAGGTCCAGCCGTTGAAACACGACATATTTTAAGCTGTCAACGGGATCTTTTGGTGTATCTCATCATCATCATCATAGACAGCAATACATCGGTGGTTCACACTGATGCTTGACTGCCACACAACCACGAAGAACAAAGAAAAAGAAAAAAAACTTATATAGGAAGAAAGAAGAAAATAGAGGAGGGGAAGTGGACCTAACTACTAAAAATAGCTACGTCTATATTCAAACATACAACATCAAGGCGCCTACACCTTGCAAACAAACAACCGAGCTGTAAGTGAAAGTAAGGCGTCATCAGCAAGACAGCTTCCTTACGGCTTTCACTGCCCCGCATCATTAAGTGCACTCACTTCACAGACAACTCGGCCAAACAACGACACATTCACCACTGAGCTCGATTAGCCGCCATCTCACCTAACGTCTCAAGCCACCGACTCTGTGAGTCGCGAGGGCCCCAGCCCGGAGACGAACCCGACCTACAGTAGCCAACCCCTTCGTGAACGATTTCATTTGTCTACGCCAGGTCATCATCTGTCCACCTCGCACCTTGCGCCAGTCGGCCGCAGCGTCGGCAAACAGTGCTCGGTGTGGCAACGACTAGCTGGCATCCTTAGTACATGACCTAACCATCTAAGTCTGTGCAAATGTAGCGACTGAACAAAAGAACTCGTTTGACAATCAGTGCCAAACACCCGCTTCCTAACCTCCTCGTTGCTTACTCGCTGGTGCCACCCGATACGAGCGATTGAACGCAGACATCGGTGGTCAAATACCTGGAGACGGTTCACGTCCTCTACCCTGAGTGGCCAGGTTTCGCTGCCGTAAAGTAATACGGCCCTCACTGTTGTTTGATATACACGACCCTTAAGCTTTAGGGAAATACCTCTCTGTCGCCATAGGTGTCTTAGATTAGCGAACACCGCCCTAGCCTTGGAAATACGCGCTTCTATTTCATTCCCTACACCTCCGACGCCACCGCTGATGCAGCTTCCCAGGTATACAAACCGGTCAACAATCTCCATGACTTCATTATCTAACATTAAATCTACGTGATCACAACAATCTTGCAGAAGCACTTTGCATTTTGAGGCTGCAAAGCGCATTCCGAAGTACTTAGCAGAACGCGAAATAGCGTCCAGTGTTGTTTGTGCCGCTTGAAAGTTGTCAAACCTTATCGTCAGCATAATCAAGATCAGTCAGTCTTTCACCAGGTAGGAGGTCCACGCCGGCATCATTTGAGTGCCGCAGACAGTCCTCCATTATTTCGTCTATGACGAAATTGAACAAAAATGGTGAAAGGGGACAGCCTTGACGTACGCCGCTCCTGGTGCTGAAACTGTCAGACAGTTCACCGTAAACCCTAACCTGAGCTGAGGTATGGGAATAAGCGCCGACAGTATGTTCACATACTTAGTCGGTACACCCCTACGTCTAAGCGACTCTAAAAGTGTAGATCGATCCACCGAATCAGAACGCACAGACAGCGCTGCGATAACTTATACAGAGGTGAGGAAGACTATGCATGATTTGTTCGCCGGCAGATACGCACGCTCTCATGAACGCGCTGGAGAGAGAGAGCGCCAAGATCGAGAAGAGCTGGAATTGCGGTGATCGTACAACCAACTGTGTCAAGTGGTATATCCTGCTGATTCGTTGCCAGACAAAGCTCCAGTTGGATGGCGTTAAAAAGCTACTCTGGAGAATTACTAATATAGACCCAACATCATACACCTGCATACGTCTTCGTAAGAAAACTCAAAAGATCTGTTGCCCGCTTTTGTTCAAGTTTTTCCAGAGCGAACGACTGCGAGACAGTTCATCCAATGCCAGGACCTTATCAAGTCCAAAACTTCCCTCAAACTGATAAGATTGATGCAGGATAGAACACCACTTGAGAGGGAATGCCAGAAGCGCTCATTGAGCAACACTGTTGTCTCCAAGCGTGTGGCCCAGGACGTGATCAAACAAGATACGGTAGTGGCCAGGGATGATGAATCGGGTCCGGCTAATCGAGTAGCTTCGTCTTACTGCAGCACGCCGGAGGGTGCCAACGATCCTCCTGAAAACACCAGCGCCACAACAGAAAACAACATATTCGCCGACTTGATTAATCTAACAGTGGACCTTGACAGCTCCAATAACCTGCCTACCGTAAAAGCGGCTTCTGTCGGGGAGACAGCTAGAAAACAGGAGCATGTAAATAACCGCGCCCATAGTGAACCAAATGGAGCGTCCAGACTTAAACCCGTCTGCGCGGTAGCCGCATCAGACAAAGTAAGACTCCGTCCTTTTACCAGTCAAATGCACGCCGGTAACCCAACATTAAACACGTCCCAAAGGAACCCACGGGACGGTCATCAGTTGGACACCGGTGTCAACATCCTCCCCTCAACTCGCCATCCTGTGAGTCGCACGTGTTTGACTCCTTGGCATCATAAAGGAAAAAACAAGCACGTAAACCCAAATCCGCACTTAGTGAATAAGAGGATGTATCTATTACCTACCCCTAATTCTAGGCCTCTGCCTACAAATAGCAATCTCTTACGCCACGCATCCTTTAACAAAAGGTTAAACCACAACCCCACAGAGTTGCTTACCCTACGCTCAACACCCCTTTTAATGCGAGTAGCCCGTACACTCTGAATGCTCACCTAGATGCAACCCGCAATCTCTTTGCTGACAACGTGCATGTGGGCATGACCAACTCATTTCAACCTAACCCTTTTTTAGCGGGTCACATACCATTCAAACCTCCCCTGCACAGTCCTCCCCCATAACTCCACTACCCCACCAGACCTTACTGACACTTTCCAACATTTTCTGTCCTGGACTCAGACGCAAGCGACACCCAGTCAGTCATTGGTGGGCTCCTTATAGCCCCATCAGACCAAGTAACGTTACCAGAGTCTTTGAGTCACAAAGACCCCTCTGTTTCAGACTTCTTTAAAGATCTAAATACGATGTCGAATAAGAATACTGCTCTAAGTTTATTGCTTTTGAATGCACGCTCACTAGTCAATAAGATGCATATTTTCAGACCTTTCATCTTCTTATATAATCCTCACATTATTCTAGTCACTGAAGCTTGGTGTACCCCTGAGACCTCAGATACACAACTGCATGTTATAGGTTATCACATGTTCCGCAAAAATCGTGGGGATGGACGTGGCGGAGGATGCTTAATTTACCTAAGGGAGCAATATTCTGCAACCGTACTTGATGAGCCATGTCTTGATATGATTAACGACTCACTGTGGCTGTCAGTGTCAGCTGGATCTTGTGAGATACTCCTAGGATGTGTCTACAGACCACCCAACGCCACTCATGGCGACATGACTAACCTTATTAATGGACTGAATTATGTATCGACTTTGCCTTCACAGTACAAAATAATTGGTGGAGATTTCAACATGCCAAATATCTCTTGGACATCTTTCACTTCCCCTACAAATCAAGCAGAGTTTCTTGCATGCGTCCAAATAAACGGATGGCGCCAACACGTTTTGGCACCTACCAGACTGAACCACACTTTAGATCTCATTTTTACAACAGGCATCTCCTCTGCCACTGTGTCTGTCCTAGAACAGTTTCCAGGAAGTGATCACAATGTGGTCAACTTCATGTTTGACCTAAAAGCTGTGAAAATGTCGAAAATCATGTATTATCGCCAAATTAAATTCATAGACTGGAACATGTTCACCACTCTATTGAGATCCTTGAGATGGAATACATTCTTTCTGACCTCTGACCCTAGTGCTGCAACTGAAACACAAGATTTTTCCCTTATTATGCAGATGCATAAGATGTTTAACACGATAGAATATAGAACCAAAATGCTCCACCTAAATGAGGAAAAGCAAGCGCTTAACGGCAAAAAGAAGAGCTCGGAGTTGATGCAGTTGTTGAGACGCAGGAACTATGAGAGAGACCCCATTATCTCAGTAGTAACACTAGAGAACAAAACTTCCATAGATGATCCTGTTACAATCTGTGAGACCTTTAATTCCTATTTTGCTGCTTCCTTCAACATTGAAGGAAATATATTGCCCCCACCTCTCCCTGTTAACACAAGTATGTTCCTAAGTCATGTTCCTGTTGATGCAGTGAAAATACGCTCTCAGTTAGCCATTATCAAACCTTCTTATATTCCTGATCCTGATGGTATTCACCCTGTTGCTCTCAAACACGGAGGGGAAGACATTCCTCTACTTTTGCTTAATATTTATATACTTTCTTTAACATTAGGCTCCTTCCCTTCCCAATGGAAAAATTCTATAATAATCCCCCGCTATAAAAGTGGCTCGCGACAAGATATCAACAATTATCGTCCCATTAACCATACTTCAATTTGTTCTCGGGTGTTGGAAAGGATAATAAATCTGGTATGAGTGACTCTATCGGTGTGGTGATCACACCGTCCAGTTTAGCCCAATAGGTCATCGAGATGCGCAAGCCGTCACACCACGTCAAGGTCCAGTCTCGTTGTGTATTTGCTGATCCATGATTTCGGTCCTTTTTTAAATGTGCTTTAGCTTGTGTTGGCCAGACTAACTTCATTGCGATCAATTCGTTTTTCCCGTTAGAAGGTAGTTTAGTCAGGCCCTTACCATTTCTCACTAATTAGGATCTGTACTTAATTGTCTTCCGTTCTGATATATACTGTAGAGACTGCATCCGTCGTTCACTCTTAGTTCAGTATCTCTGGATCTACCCTAAAGGTGAAGAGCTGACAAATGGTTGACCACGTGTATAGTTGAGTCGAAGGGACTACGGAGCTCATTAATAGTGCGAATGACTAATCATGGGACAACAACACAATTAAGGGCAAAACCACCAGTACGCCAGTGGGAGACGACAAATGTATCAGTGCGGTCAATCCTGGTTCTTTGGAAAAACAACTTAACGCTTACACATTCAGTCTATCGGAAGTCAAAACGTGACGAACAAGCTCGTTTTCGGTGTGTCATCTTCAGGACCCAGTACAACACAATAAATATGAAAATAGTTGTCAAGCTAGGATTGCTTGGATCCTAATACGTTGTGAATGTAGTGTTATGTGGGGATTGCGGGTATGATTACCATGGCGCCGTGTCACTTGTTCCAACAACGCCAAGCCATTGCAGTTTCAGTGCTTGAATAAAAAGCTTTTGCACGCACAGATTAGTGTTTTGAAGCCGGATTCCGATAGTCTCCGCGGCGGTCAGATTACATTTCATACCTCTGATGTGAACACGTTATTTGATAGATCGACTTAACTACTGTCCGGTTGTCCACAGAACAGGATGATGTTCGCGTGTTCTCTCCGGCAAGGCCTTGTGCGACCAATATAACCTTCACGATAAAAAAGAATGAGTAACTACAAAATTAAGTAGCACTGCTGGGCACTATTTCTTTGAGATGATGGCGTACTATTGGTTTAAAGTGGCCGATAGTCTTTGTCTTACAGCGTGAAAAGTTATCCTCAGGGCCGTGTCGAGCCTTCTAGTTAGCAATATTCGCTCATGTACAAAAAGTTCATATTGGATGATCTTACGTTTGACAGATGATTCACAATCCGGCGGTTCTGCGAGCTAAGAATTCGTCCGGATATCCATTAGCTCGAAACGTTTCACATAAAAGCTTGAGCTCTTTGTCTAGCATGTCTCAGTACAAATTTTGTAAATTCATTTCGTTAGACAACGTATCAAGTTCCGTTTCTGTTTCATTGGAACAAAGCTGTGGAAATGGGTATACTGGCCATTCCACGTCCGTTTCCTATGCATGCCTCGTTGAATCGATCCATCTGGACGTTTCAATAGTGCAACATTAAGGAAAGCCAGTTTTCCATTTTGTCCCACCCCCATAGTGAACCTCTATTTCGTGTAAGCTGAGTTGACTAGTAATGATAGGGAGTCAGTGTCAATGTCGAAATCGACAATACAGACAATGTCATCTGCGTGCCGTCTTTACAGTATGCACTGTTCTGCCAGTTTTGTTTGTTCAATTATCCCCGTAAGACTGTCAGCCCGCAATCGAACTGGCGACAATCCCATTGCAATCTCATCCTTTTCAGATAAATTCTCCCATCCAGCTGAAATCGGATATGCTGCGTGCAAGCTAACAGGATCTCGTCAGGGTGTTCATGTGACATTCCAACTTTCGTATTATTCGAGTGGATGTAATCAGGCATAAAATCAATTGTCTCTCTGAGTGGCACGTTCGTGAACAGCGAGCACACGTCCAATGATAACATTCTTGCATTTTCAACAGTCTGATTTTCTATAGATTCAATGAACTGAAACGTATCCATTGAGGCTATTTGGAGCTAGTCTGTTGCGGAGTGGTTCCAAAACTTCAGCTAACAATTACATCGGTGCATGATATTGCGAGTTTCTGATCTCTATAGTCGAGCATGGGAGCATGCCATTTTTATAAGTTTTAGGTAAACCATATAGTTTTGGGTATAACATCCTGTTGGTTGCACCTACTCGAACACTAGTTCTCATTTATTCGTCTTGAAGAAGATCTGTCGTGTTTCATGCAAATGAAATCAGAGTATGGCTTTGGTGAGTGACGTACTAACGCAAGCTTGGCTGTAAATCGTTAGGGTATTTTTTCGGACAATCTTGTTTCCGTCATTCATCCGCACACTATTTGCCTGCTCGTGATGGAATAGTGTTTTTCTCTCCATATGCCGTTCAAGTAGTTTATTGAGTGAATTGTGCAACTGAAGTTTCTCATCTTCAGCTAAGTCCATCAAGTCCGTGCTAATAGGTGGACGTCTCTTTCGACTCTTCCTTCCCAATTTTTTGCTTCCACTTATTTTATATGTTCATAGTATTTGTCACGATAACCTCGACGTTATTGCCTTTGTGCAGGCGCTGGTGGATGAGGATAATTCGCTGTGTGGGGATTACGTATCAATATTCTACTAGACCACACGCCCACTAAAATAGCCAGTCGTTTGTTGTTATTTTAAAACACGACATATCGTTCGGTTGTCTGAGATACACTTCACTTTCCGAACACACAAATGTGAATGAATCCCATGCGCCAACTAATCTTATAGCAAACAAACTCTACTGTCCTAGTGCCTGCATCATTCCTTATAATTGTCCATAGTGTAACTTGTCGGATTTGTGTGAATAGCTGTGGTGAAATGGCCTCATCACCATTTATCTGACTGTATCTCCTGTGCTAATCGGAATTCTGTGCAGTTTTTTGTACCAGCTGCTGAATCCGAATATAAAATTTTTGAGTTTCCGACATGGCATCGTAGCTCAGCTGGAAGAATGCTCGCCGTTCTTGCGCGTGTTATTTCTACCTCTGGTTCGAATCAAGTCGAATCCCAGAATTTCCGCAGTGGGTACTCTTTAAATTACAGGGTCTGTTGCACTACTTATAAGTAACAAACTTACTGTGCCGTATTATGCGGCCAAACGCAGTTCAACAAAGGACGTTGCTGATTGTCCAACTCGCTCGTTCCCACTCACCGCGCGCGATCACGTTTATGAACCGTAATTCCAGTTCACAACACAAGGACGGCCTCTAGTCACACATCGTGTGCACTTCTACTTGGTTTCTGTGTGTGTGTGGCCGACGCCTTCTATCGTGCGTTTTTTGCCCGCCATTCTTCGTCCGTTGGTCCGATTTGGTTATGCGGTGGCTCTCCGTGTTGTCTGCAACCCGCTCGCTATGAGCTTTTGAAAACATCTTATCGCCGCGTTGAGGTATTTCACCGAGTGTTGAAATAATCGCGCCCCTGATTTGTTACTGCATCACAGTTAGGTTAGCTGTGTCTGTGGGTTCAGTGGCTACGCTTTCCGCGTGAATGATGGGAAATATTCCAAAACTCCGATACTGTAAGTTGGTCGCCTGTAAAGTAGTGATTTTAACTTTTCATTGTGGTGCATCCATTTCGCGTCGTACGTTGTGTGACACAACTGTTATAGGTACTTGATTGTTCGCTGGCCTTTGGAGACTGGATTGTTTATTAATCGTCTGCTAATTGATGGTTTTACCTGCTCTTTCTTTGTAGACCCAACCTATTTTAGTGGTCGTTGCGCTGACGTTGTTCTTCGGCCGACCCAGCGTGTCGTCGGACGGTTGGGAGTGATTCATCCAGACGTGTTACGCAACTTTGAGTTGGCCATGCCTTGCTCCGCTATGGAACTAGACTTGGAAGTGTTCCTCTGAGTATCCCCTCCTGAACAGACTGAGTCTGTCTGCACTCCGACCTTCTTGTGGTACTGCGAATATATAAAAAAACTTAATGGCTTGTCTGGACTTTTTTGCAATCGGCTTGACTATGTTCACAGACCCACAAGCTGACAAACTCGGTACGGGCCACCGCACGTTGTTAACCTTTTATTCAACTACCCGAAAGCTTGCCTTGCTTCTTGATCCGGTGTTCTCATAACGTGAACGGACATTCTCAAATGGGTAGCAAACTAAGAAGTTATGAGCATCGGGCATACTTCACAGCTGTCCGAGGTCCATTAGAAAATTTGCAGAAACTAACACAAGAACTCGAGTTTCAGCTCTGCACTAACATCAACGAGTAATAGTATATTGTGATACCCACTCTCAGATTAAAGGCGTTGCCGGCTTCGTCCTCGCCTGGACTCGTTGGCTGGAGATAATCCAGACAAGGTTCAGGGTTCCTGGAGAAATTTGTTGTCTACTTATACTGATTCGGTGGGCTCTAATGGGTGTGAAGCTCAAACCTGGTGACTGCTATTGAAATGGGTCAGTCAGAAAATTCAACGAAATGTAAGAGTTGAACTTCAGTGTGAATTGTATATGACTTCTCAATCGAAGCACCGTAACAGAATACGATGATACGTGCAATCGACTGCACTCATGGGAAAGTAGTTAGCAACAACTTGGAGCATCGATGATCACATTGGGGATTTTAACCGTTAGTTTGTACGGTTACTTAAGTTGACCTTCAATGATTCCCAATGAAATCTTTCGTTAAATTGTGTGTATTCTCCAGGCGGATAAATTTCACACGCTAACCAGAAGTAATCAAGCACATTTTGTTGTCGTGCCTGTCCGTTATTCATGGCCGCGCGATATGCCCTAGGGACTTTTACTGTGGAAAATTTGCGCGTTTTCTGACGTTTCGATTGCTAGCATTCACTTGTTGCTATGGCCACTGACGAACAGTGATGAGGCTGATTTTCCGGCCCTAGTCGCCGAGTGCTGCGAACCCGTGTCCCCAGGTGATAACGACAAAGCACATATTTATGTCTCGTTTTTTGGTTAGCGTTTGGACGGCTAATCTGACTGCTTTTGATTTTTAGGTAAAACGAGATGTTCTTTTTTATTGCAGCTTTGAATTTACCCGACCTGATAGGTGAAACATTCTAGACAAGCTTTCCTCAACTCGGCTCTATCGTTCAGACAACATGAGGCAACATTTCTACCTCTACAACGACGTATTTACACGGCTGCCACTGTTGAACACTGCAGCAGTCAGCGGGACTAGCAGTCACTTCACACACAGAAGCTGACCTTCACGAAGCGGGCTGTCCGATGCGTCAGGATTAAAGTCACCCATTCTCCCTCCCACACAGTCGACCGTTGTCTCCCTTCTGAGCTGATTGTATCATGTTTTTTGCTACTTCATTTTCACTCGCCCTCAGTTCGTCGTTATCAGTAGCTTGCACATATCGTTAGACCTTGTCTTTTCACCTGACCCTCGGGTTCATATAGTTGATCACTTGTCTACCATAAGCTTCCTTAAATTCGTAAATTGATCATCCTGTCAGAAGGGGTTTTTGTTTTTATAATGAAGCGTCGTTAATAGGCTCGCTTACCTATCACTTGCAATTATGTTCTGCAATACATTGATGTCTCAGTTTGGGCGCTCAATGATAAACTAGTGTTATTGCCTAAACGCTAGTATCAAAGTTTTGTATGCCTGTAACAATTAGCTACCAGACTTGAAATATTATTACGTTTGGTATACTTTGCAATGCAATACAATCCGGTTCTGGTGGCCGAAAAACAACCACCCGGTACTTAGAATATGTAAACTTCATTTCGGACATCACTTATACTATTATTACTGCCAAATAATACGAACTTTGGTTGTACACCGCTCACAATTGATCTCAGCTGTTGCAGTCGCCCAGACTTTCCAATGGACACCTTTCGAAGTTTTAATCACGCAGTTTCGTTTGGTGTTAGCAGGACGGCAACTGTGTCTTCTCTCAGATCGACCGAGTGAATCTTGCTGTGCGTTTGCCTGTGATAACTCAGTCGTGCCTAATGTGAAGTCAGTGATCAACGTGAAAGCTGGACCGTGGCAAAGATAGGCTTACTGACGAGCCCTAACGATGGCGAAACTGGAGCACAGTGCTTTTTTGAAATTGGTCAACTGTAAAGTCTTGGGAATATGACATCTGTGATGAGTCATGTTCAACTGCTTCTATTATTTGGTTAACCTGATCACGTTGCACTATATACGTGACATCTTCCCCACCCCAGGTGGCACTGTCAGGCCTAAAACAACTTGTCCAAGTGCGACCACTGAGTGTAAAAATTATCGTCATTGAATAGTGTTTTGGAGTATTTGCGTCTAATTCCCCTTTCAAGTGTCGACTTTCTCTGACCGAAGGTAAACAGCTGATGCAACACAAACTAGGCGAAAGTTACATGCATGTCCAACTAACGCGGCACATCAGGTTCATTGAGCATTGACCACAAGCCATGCGATATCTACTGCACATCTTGTGTCGGTCAAACGAGAACCACTGAAAAAAAACCTTACTGCTTCGTCTTGTGTGTAGTTTGGTAAATCTATGATGTAACATCACAACAGATAACTTTGGCCGTCTGTTGCTGCTTTCGTCCACATGTCGATACGTTACAGCGGTTATGGACGTCATGCCTCTGAATCATCACAAAATTGAATCGTCCCAAATGAGTTCTGGTAAGCGCTTGTTATTTTTATGGGAGTTTTATTCTTCAGAACGAGTCTGGGAAGTTATTCTGCAAAACCAACGAGAAGGTTGCAGTAGTTTATCGATCGAAAGTGCACAGGATTAAGGGACTGTGGGTTATCTATGACAAATTGTTGGCGATTGTCTGCCTACACGGCAAGCTTACGTATGACCTGAGAGTGTGCAGTTGCCTTTATGTGACACGTCGTTGGGCGTAGGACGAAACATGTTCAATTACAACTTCAAACTGATGAATCTGTTATAATGAAAAATGAGGATACATATCCATCGGAATTTCACAAGTGTGTGCTGCTGTACCTCAGTCAGTGTCCACCTCTTTCGATGATCACTTCAATAGAGCGAAGAAATAGATCCTATCTCCTCCGCAAATATTGGCAGGTGCACACACTTTGCGTTCTCGTCATTACCAAGTTTACGAATAGCATAAGTTTTTAATAGTAATCAATTGAGTGACTGGGCAGTCAGCTGGTTAGGAAAAGCCACTAATTTAAGGGCAGGATCAGATTTACGAACAGTTATTTCAAAACCCATAAGGCTTCAGTTGATCGATCGTGACCGTCTCACAAACCGCAAGAATCTCGGATTCAAAATGACGTAATAGATTCTGAATGCACAAGCTGGGTCGATAACGTGACCAGTGGTCAGGATGTGTCTTGCGACTGCGGACACTGGTTGCTTGCGTGTTTCAACGACATTGTTGTTCTTCGATAATACTGAGTTCTGCACCCATTTAAGCAGTGTTCTTTCACTGAAGATCAAACACCTCTCGGTTCTATCTATGTAGCTTCCTTCGCAATTACGTATAAATTGATGGACAACGTGAGGGGGCACTGACAAGCTAATCTGTGACTGAAGGCCCAGGTAGTTCCCGGGTCCGAGCTAATATGCAGAGCTTAGCTGGGTTAAATATTCGTCTGATCGAATTTACTAGTCTGCGTTGTTTGATGCAAACTGTAATCACCTTTAAAAGACAAGTCTAGGCCTTTTTTCTTACGGTGATCGACTGTTCAGTGGATGGCTTTGGTCTTTTCTGTCTTGTGGACCTTTCGGGCTAATCATTAAAGTGATCAGGTCTGACCTCCCTCCCCCGCAAGGCTGTCCTGTGTACAATTTCGTCTTGCTCGCGTAACTAGTGTATTCACTGATTCACCATTATGATGAGCCAGTGTGAAGCTACTAATGTTCAGGTACTGACGGATCCACGTGGATTTCCTACGGACACGACCATCTTCCCGGGCTACTTGTGAGTACGACCACAAATTGCGAACGATTATCAATCTTAAATTCACACGTTACGTTCAGGTTAGGACTGCAACTATTTAAGCGCCGCACTAGCTTATCTATTGTCTGATTAGGACGACTGAATATTTGCGGCTAACCCTTGCTCAATCCTTAACATGAAAAAGTCAGCTAAGATGGCCCTAGTGGACTTCCCATGGCTACCCCATCTATTTGGCGGTAGCACGATCAAGGAAAACGGAAGCTGACATTCTCAGTATTCAATAATAACTCTTCCCTAATTATCAGTGGGCGGAACCAACTTAATGTGGTTCGTTTCAACGAGCTCGTTTAGCGGGACATTCGTGGACTGAACGTCTCCAGAGCACACTAATCCATTAGCATAAGCCACGCTGTTTAAGAGATCAATTTAGAAGAATATTTAATAGAATCTTCCCGAGATGTCTATTTAAACGGAGTTGGTATAGTGCTTAACCAGCGTGCCAATTTAGGGTACGGGAAATTTGTCATCATCTGAAGCATTCCAGAATTGTGTCTTAAGAAAGCGACAAGGTTCGTGTCTACAACGCACACGGCTTAAGAGCTGACTACGTCATCTCATCAAGTATGAGTAGTTATGGAAGTGGAAGATATCACTTCATGCGACCTTTTATCCCAATGGCACCTTCTGTTTGATAAAAGCCTATATGATGGTATTTTATAATCTAGACCCAAACCTAAGGGCTTCCAACTGCAGCAAATTCAATTGTACAAAAGAACAGTTCAGTAGGTACTCACTGGAATCGGTTGTTCAGCAAGATTCTCACGTGACTTCTGCAAACAGTTGTAGGTCTTTTTTGTACACTCAATGATTGTCTTACAATTTTGTACAAACTCGATGCGACGTAACAATGACAAGTTTTCTACGGTGGGCAGAAGTCGGCTGTACGTAACCGATTGTATTAATTTTCAATCTCTCCGCGTCAGCTGATCGTCTGCCGAAAGCCTGAAAACGGTCCGCAACCACACCCATCTTCAAAGATGGATGCAGAGATGACTCAGCGAACTATCGACCGATAACGCTGCCCTCAATGGTCTCTAAAGTAATGGGGAGCGTACTGGATGACTCTCTCCGGCCAAAGGTTGGAGTTCTCGAACACATCACAAAGAAGCAACATGGTTTCCGTAGGGTATACTCATGCGCCACGAGTCTGGTTACTGCTCTTGACTTTTGGACTGCCTAGACAGGTTTAGCCTTAGATGTGGTTTATCTTGACATTTCCAGAGATTGTGACAGAATTGATCGTCCGATCTTGTTACGGAAATTCAGCAGTTATGCCCTCGATGAGTGCCTGTTCACGTGGCCTAGAGATCAACTGACTGAGCGTAGTTCCAGAGTCAAAGTGAATGGACTGCTATCCGAATGGTTCCTTGTCAACAGCGACGTTCCGCAAGGACCATTGTTATAGCCCGTTATTCATCCTTTTCGTTTCTGAATTACCCAGTTTAGTCAAACCAGCAAAAATTCGTTCAGTAAGACGTGATCCTTATCATTCAACTCGCTCTTTACCACGCTCAGCGCGCGATCATGTTTATGAACCGTAATTCCAGTTCACTCACACGTATACACCTCATCCTAGTTTGTGTGTGACTGACGCCTTCTGTCGCACGTTTTTTGTCTGTCATTCTTCATCCTTTGGTCCGATTTCGTTGTGCGGTGACTCGTCCGTGTTGTCTGCAATCCGCTCGCTATGAGCTTTTGAACACACCTTATCGCCGTGCTGAGGTATTTCACCGAGTGTTGAAATAATCGTGCCTCTTATTTGGTCATTCACTACACTCGCTCCTTCAATGAACTTGCCGCAATCGTACCAAGGTACTTGGTGCACATCATTGATGCATCGGTCACGAGGACCTTGAGTGATTTGAAACCTCGTATTCCTGCCGTTCGTGATGGTGAATAAGTCGTTTTATCCTCTTTTAATTTTACAAGCGCCGGGGTTGGACGTTTCTGGTCGACCGTAGTCTCTTACTTTTACCTGGTCTCCGATCCTGAACGGGCGCCATTTATGTGTGTTGTGCCTCACGTCGTATGCTTGCTTATTTCGGCGTTGTCTTTCTGTTGTCCGTTCAAGCGCACGGTGTTCCAGGTGTTCGTCGTTCTTGCGGCAATAATTGTCCCTCTCTGTCTCCGGACACATACATCCGAGAAAAACCTTGGCTCCTTCCCTTGTGCAAATCCAACTGGTGAACCTGTGATTTGATGCATACGTCGTCGTACGGTATCCAAGCAATACGTCTGGTAGTCCTTCCCCCTAGTTAGTACCTCTACTATTCAGCCATTCCTTCATTGTACGATTGAACCGCTCCGTCAACCCGTTCGTTTGTGGATGGTACGGCGATGTTCTCAGGCGCTGAATCCCCAATTCTTCAACATCTGAAATTGCCGCCCCTCAAAACACGGACCCTGGATCGGTGATGACTCTGTGGTACTCTAAAGCGAGTCAGGACGTTGTTCATGAAGGCGTGTGCAATCGTTCCGCTCGTTTGATCTGCCGTTGGAATGGCTTCCACCCATCGTGTGAAATGGTCGATCATAACAACTGTGTGGCGATTTCCATTTGGAGCTTGTTGGGAGTGGACCAAAAGTGTCTCTGTCCCGTGTGTGTGCGGCTTAGTCTGTTACGATGGATTGCATCACCGATGTTGTCGTCATTGTTTCTCGATTCTGTTGGCAATTGGGGCAGGCTCGAATGAAATCGGTCACATCTTTCCGCATCGTGGGCCAAAATACCCTTCGTCGCAGCAGTTCGAACACGCGTTCTCGTCCCATGTGAACATCTGTGTGTGCCAGTCGAATCACACGTTCCCTCTGGTCCACCTGGAATAAATGGCAGTCTTCGAGGTCGCAACCCCTCTGCACCTCCACATCGACGACGAGTTGGCCGTTCTCCAGACGTGGCTGCTCCTAGAGGTGTACCAGTTCATTGACTTTCGAAGTCAATGTCTTGGGTTTGGTTTCTTCTAGGGAATGCCCACATATTTTGTGTACTTAAAAATCGATATCTCTGTCGGCGACGCGTACTACGGTCACGGATAGGGTTTCAGTCAGCTGCTCATCTTCCCGTTTTGGTCGCAGCAGTGCGTCAGGCACTTCATTGTTTCTGTCATTGACGTGTCCGATAGTAAGGTTTAACTATTGTAGTTGCAGTGCCCAACTCACCAGTCATCTGTGTGAATCCTTCGCCGTCTTCAGCCAGATCAGGGTTTGTGGTCCGTCTCAACATGGAAAGTGGTCGCTATCAAGGTAGGTCCTCCACTTTTCCTAGCGCCCAGACGGTGGAATACTTTCTCTCTGCTTCCGTCAGTACTCGGACTGGCATACTCAATTGTCCCCGACGGTTGTGAAAGAACTGCTCCGATTCCGATATCACTTGCATCAACTGACACCGTGAATGGCTCATTCGGTTTGGGGATCGTCAGCATCGTCGAATGTTAGTAGCTTCCTTGTCTGAGTTGATTGAACACCACCTCCAAGTCTTCAGTCCAGACAAACTCCTCCATCAGCAAATGGACGAGTAATTATGCTTTTTGAGAGAACGCCGGCGTAAATTTTCAATCTTACCTACGATGTTGTGGTCTTTATTTGTTTACACAAGGCATAGACAGCTTTTGCCCGTCCGGTGAGCAGTGTTCCCAATGCTGTCAAAAGTTGTGCCTCGCTTTTCAATCCGTTGCACGCTGCAATTGCCTCAAATTCCGACAGCCACTCTTCCACGTCTCCGTCCCCAAATTGGTTTGGCCATGGCAACTTCATTGCGTTGTGTTCAGGGCACGGCACCAGTGTAGCGAGAAGGCGTCCAATAAAGCACAATCTTTATTGTCCAACACGATAGTTACCATGCTACGCACGCGCTCGCGTTTATGAGTCAGCATTCCAGTCCACAACACGCCCCGGTTTCCGCTCACACGTCGTGTGCACTTCTGCCCGGTTTATGTGTGATCGGCGCCTTCTACCGGGGGTTTTCCGCCTGCCACTCCTCGTCCGTTAGTCCGATCTTGTTGAGCGATAGCTCGTCCGGTCGCTCGTGTTGTCCGCCATCTATCCACTGTGGGCTTTGACTGTATTCCGCGACCGTGTCGAGATATTCCTTTGAGTGTTGGAATAACCGCGCCCCCGATCAGGTCATCCATCCTATTTTGCCTGCCATGCCTCGCCCGTTGATCCGATCCAGTCGAGCGATGACTCATCCGGTCGCCCACGTTGTCCCCGATCTGCTCGCTGTGGGCTTTTGGACGGACCTCCCCGCGTTGAGGTATTCCGCCAAGTGTTGGAATACTCTCACCTCCCGCTTGATAATCCACCACATTATCTCTGAAACGATCTGCTCCACAACACCGCACACACTGAATGCACTGAATAAGGACAGAAAATTACTGCTGCCATTTAATAAAAGGAAGCAGCTTCCGTCTCGCGTAAGTTACAGTTTAACGTGCTGCTGCGGGCAGACAGACAAATGACAGAACGCATCAATCAAGAATAAGTGAACGTATACATAACTTT
>LOND01000125.1:24416-41786 GCA_014220965.1 Paragonimus kellicotti | reverse complement strand
TCAAGCTAGTGATAGACCATAAGCCGGCGATAGTTGTCGTGCACCCGTCGAAACCTCGACGTCTACAGGGAGTGCTCATCCGTCTTCAGAAGTGCAACGTAGAGATCGGCAACCAAACAATATTAAAAGCACAGTGTTCGCACTCTTCCAGAAATAACCTCAAAGTGTCGTATACCTTACAGGCCGCTAACCGCACCACCATACAGACCTACGGAGAGAAACTACTCACTCTCGACCTTGGTCTCCGTCGGCAATTCCACTGGACCTTTACCGTTGCAGACGTACAGCACCCAATTATTGGCGTTGACTTTCTCACCTCCTTTGGACTCGTGGTGGATGTAAGTCGGAAACTGCTGGACAGCACAACAGCTTTGTGCGTACACGGAAAGGCCACATCGATTAATTCAATGGGGTTACGTTCGGCCTTACCAGACAACAGTTTTCGCAACTCTGCTTCGACAGTTCCCACGCCTTATCAACCCATCAGGCTCACTGGCACCAGTAAAACATGACGTTTTTCACCACATTACCACAAAAGGACCACCTACCGTCGCTCGTCCCCGTCGGTTACCACCAGAGAACCTCAAATTCACCAAGTTCGATAATCTTCCTACGACTCGGAATCATTCAGCCGTCCAGTAGCCCTTGGGCTTCACCCTTGCATATGGTACCTAAAACCTCACCTGGCGACTGGCGTCCGTGTGGTGATTATCGCGCTTTAAACAATGCCACCGTCCCTGACAGGTACCCAATTCCTCACATTCACGATTTTTCCATCGGTCTGCACGGTATGACCATTTTCTCAAAGCTTGATTTAGTTCGGGCATATCACCAGATCCCCGTGGCCCCGGAAGACGTGGCAAAGACGGCAATCACTACCCCATTTGGACTATATGAATTTGTCCGCATGCCATTTGGGTTGCGAAATGCAGCTCAGACCTTTCAGAGGTTCATGGACCAAGTCCTCCGTGGTCTACACTTTGTTTGTCTATATTGACGACATTCTCGTAGCGAGCAAGGACGCACATCAACACATGTCACACCTCCGTGCAGTTTTTGAACGTTTCGATCAGTATGGCATAACCCTAAACCCGATGAAGTGTGTTTCTGGAGTAGACTCCATAGATTTTTTGGGGCACCGAATCACTCGTGACGGTATTGAACCTCTGCCAGAGAAAATCGCCGCCCTTAAAGATTATCCACCACCACAATCCCAGAAAAGCCTACATCGGTTTTAATGTAGTTATTTGTTGCTGTCGTTTTATCCCGCACTGTTCGGAGTTGTTGAAACCCCTTACAGATTTGTTAAAGGATAATCCCAAGCATTTTATCTTACCGTCTCCGGCTAAGGCTGCATTTCTCGCAGCCAAAGACGCGTTATCACAAGTGACGACCCTGGCACACATGCGTGTAGACGAAGGTTCGGATCTCATTTTACAGACCGATGCATCCCAGTCAGCTGTCGGCGCTGTTCTGCAGCAGATCGTGAACGGTCAAGTCCAGCCGTTATCATTTTTCTCCCGCAAGCTTCAGCAAGCTCAAACGCGCTATAGTACCTTCGGTCGCGAGTTGCTGGCTATCTTTCTCGCCATTAAACACTTTCGTCACGTGTTGGAAGGCAGGCGTTTTGCTGTCCTAACAGATCACAAACCACTTATTTATTCTTTCAACGCCAAGCCCGACCGTTATTCTCCAAGGGAAATTCGACAGTTGGACTACATCTCTCAGTTCACAATAGACACAATATGTCGCAGGGGATAAAAACACTGTCGTCAACGTCCTATCCGGAGTTATCGAGTGGCCTACACCGAACTGACACCGTCGATTTGAAGGAATTAGCTCGAGAACAAGACAACGATCCGGAGTTGCAGCAGTGTCGCACCTCTTCTTCGCTCAAACTTCGGGAGTTGCCTCTTGCCAACTGCGAAGGCACAATCATATGCGATACCACGACAGTCAGCCCTCGCCCATTTGTGCCAGTAAACTTCAGACGTTCTGTTTTTAACAGTCTTCACTGCATGTCTCATCCCAGCGTTCGTGCCACCGTCAAGCTGATTTCAGATAGATTTGTATGGCCGAACATGCATAGGGACATACAAGAATGGTGTTAAATCGCTCCTGGCGATTTAGGGTAATTCACTCAGTAACGNCCATGATTGATTTGAAACATGATAGGCATGTACTGAAGTATGAGATGGTTCCATTAATGCGAAAGCGCAAACCACAGCATTGGCGAATTGAAGCAAACGCACCTAAATCGACTCCAACTTATGACAGAGGGCCACTGAGTGAACTAACACGTATGTTCCAAGAGTTGTTCACTACGGACCAAGACCCGTGCGGCCGTCTTGACAGCGTTGAACATAAACTGCTCAATGCGCGAAGGCGATTCCCAGCATCCATTGCACTTACAACAGGATATTGAACGGACAAGTGAAATCACTGATGAGGTAGACAGCCCTATCATTCCTCCTGTTTTGTTGGTGAATAAGCCCAAGGGAAAAGTTCGTCTGTGTGTCGATTTCAGACGGCTCAACGAGAATACAATTAATAAAGTCGTAGCCGTCTCAGGAGGACCTGCAATCTTCAGTAAACTTCAGAACGCCATAATAATCGCAGCGTAAAATTCGTGGTCTGGATATTGGCAGGTTCCAATCGAGCAATCGAATCCAAATGAAACAGTTTTCACCGTAGAAGAAAAACAGTGTCTGTACAAACATATGGATGCCTCTTTTTACGGTTGATGAGTAAGGTGCTGAATGGATTATTCAGTACTGTTTACTTTGGCGATAATATAGTCATCGATAACGTCAATTCCAGAAGATTGTACAAGCTGGCCTACAAGTCAGCAGCCCAAAGTCACAGTGGACGAAACAAACAATGCTATCACTCGCGTACAAGGTCTCCGATGGAGAGGTCCAACTATCGCCCGGGAAATTGATGACGATTGAAACTATTCAATGAAGAGGATGCTATAACATCTTCTTAGTTACACTCGTTCATACTGCCAGTTTCATAAAATGCTTCAACTGAACTAGGTGGATAGTGAAAAACAATTGCCGGTTTCGACGTTAAGAAGGAATAAATCAAGCTTTTGTCGAAAACCAACAACCGACGAAAAAAGAACAACTGACCTTGAAATTGACAGTGACTGGACAGATAGCCGATCACTGTTGTGTATTACCCAGTGAGGGAGCATCAGAAAAAACTAGGCTGGAGCAGTCTGGTGGAAAACAGATCGTCTTCTGTTGTTTTGTTGGAGGTACTTCTCGATAGTGGTTATAGTTTGTAAAAAAATTGGGGATTTCAAAATCTTGTTTGACTCTATCGGTTTCTGGAAGAGTGCGAACACTGTGCTTTTAATATTGTTTGGTTGCCGATCTCTACGTTGCACTTCTGAAGACGGATGAGCACTCCCTGTAGACGTCGAGGTTTCGACGGGTGCACGACAACTATCGCCGGCTTATGGTCTATCACTAGCTTGGCTTTCCTTCAAACAGTATAACTACTAAAATGTTCCATCCACACAGACCATGGCCAGCATTTCTTTCGTGAACTGTGCACAACGCTTCTCGGCGTCTGTCGATGTTCGACTACGAGAGCAGTGGGTTTATTCTGTTGAATTAACTTAATAATAGCATCTGAGAATAGATAATTATTATATAGACCGGACATCACTCACAAATGATCGCGTGGTTGGAGTTCTAGTCCTCGGCCGTGACAAGGATATGCACTACTGACGAGCTCTAATGAGAGCGAAACTCGAGTCTAGTGCTTCTTTTCGAAAGGGGCCGACTGGAAAGTCTATGGGAATGCGACTAGCTGCGATCAATTGCGACTCGTTCAATTTATGTAAAACAAAAATACCCTTCTACTCATCACAGTTATCAGTTTCAAGCTCAGTGTAAAATTTGATGCATCCGATAAAGCATGTTTATTTAACAGCGTCCGCGCTGTTTTTCGGCTTTTTCTGTTATTACCAGTGAGTAGTACGGTAAATTTGGCAACTATGAAACAAACTCACGGGCTTCGGCTGAATTCGAAGTGCCGACATAAAATACTGTCCTCACGCAGCGTATACTATGCTAGCTGAGCTACGAAGTCATGCCGGGAGCCCGGAAAGTTCACGTTAAGACTGCAGTACCCAACCATTTCGCTATGTTTCCAGTGACTACCAAATCCTCGAAGGAATGGACTGTCATGATGAGGTTTTTCGAACAGTCATCACTGACACCCACCAACACTGTTATACGACATTGTAACTGTACACTTCTAAACAGTATAATACATTTTCTTTCACAAAGCAAACCATTCATGAAAAATTCAGACTTCTACTAAGTTCAAATAAGCAATAGAAAAAACACGCCAGTACGCGGCAGACGCCTAAACAGATCAACCGCGAAACCACATTAGGAGATTGAAAAGGTTACCTTGGAACTCCATTACCTACTGAAAACTCAGCAATCCCAAGGTAAGTCGTAGTACCTATGTTACTACAGTACTGGGCAATAACCGCATCGACTGCTGTCGCAGTGTATCTCTGAGGCATGAGATGGGATAAACTATGCAAACAGTACCGCGTTTCAAATAGCCTATGGATCTTCTTGAGCACTTTTTTACTCTTATCCTTAACACCGTTCTTCACTTTTGTGAACCACCGCTCCAATCAGTGTCATTATCTCTGTTTACTGGAGCAAAGTTTGGAGCAACTAGCTGATGATCCCTTCCAGTCGGCAGACTCACGCCATTTACACCTAGCATTTCATTTGATTTGAAAACAAAAGTCAATACCAACGGATTGTACGAATTACTGTGTGGCGAATTAAGCTGAATGTCATACTGCAGCGTTTATGTTTATACAGCAGAAATAAACAAGGTTAATGAAAAGAAAGGTAGGACCACACAAACCCATACATGTACACACGAGCAATGTTCATTTACCATGGTAACTCGAGACTGACGGTCATGTGCACCTGTTGGCCAAAAAGTGACTGCAACCTTGGAATAGCAACAGCCTCATCGAAGTGAGGCAGATGTTCGGCGCTGTTTAGGTAAATCACTTTGAAAGCATTGATCATGATGAACCTACGGCCAGAGGTCAACAAGTGATGTGGGATTGAAGACATAAGCTGCTTGCGTGACACACCTTGCTGAGGCCTATTTCCACCCACATCTACTATAACATGGTATAGGCCCCGCTACTCGATTGCTCAACTGCCGTTCTGTTCTGCCTATGTAGGTGGTTCGGTACCCACGTCGAAGCTGGTAAATACAGTGAGATTCGGCCACGGAAATAGTGGCATTCTCACTGGAGGGAGTTGTGTTCGGATAGTTGAATATAGCATCGTGAAGGAGGCCATGCATAACGCTTGTCCAACTGCTGATCAAACTCGCCGACTGGAGTTGTTTCATTACGTCAGCACTCTTTAGC
The DNA here is from genome assembly GCA_014220965.1 of Paragonimus kellicotti. NCBI lineage: Eukaryota > Metazoa > Platyhelminthes > Trematoda > Plagiorchiida > Troglotrematidae > Paragonimus > Paragonimus kellicotti. Next base: position 36,355 of record LOND01000125.1, on the reverse strand, counting down.
CCAACCCGTTAGGTGACGCTCCACTTGGACATAATGGCGTCTTTTGTCGTGACATGGTTGGGCTCGCTTTATAGCTGTATAGCTCAATAAATTCCTGAGGATGACCATTCGATTGCAGCACTGACTGTCGGTGCTGCAGTTAACTACTGAAGGTGTAAAAGTGCATATATTCCTATTTGATGATTGTCGGAACCCTTCCTCAGGTTTAGACGTCTGTCAAAGCAGGGCCGAGCGGACTCCCCATTGTTACACAGTTTATCGGTAACCCACTTCCTAAGCTACAAATTTGATGTCCAAAATACATTAGAGAAATAACTGGAAACAACTCCAAAGCAACTGTTTCCAAAGCCTTGGATTGCTCTGACCTCTCCAGGCCAGGATTAATCCCAAATGATGTTAGTCAGCGTTTGGGAAAAATAACTGCTGCACAGACGTCCAATTTTTCCCGTCCCACACGGATGTTAGTCTGTGACCCACGCCGAAGTCGGTAAACGTTTTGATCATACTCTTCTGTTTTCACGTCATATAGTAATTTATTGTACGTGACGCAGATAACACAGCGTAACTCGTCAAGTGTCCACAAGAGCTACGTCCAAAAAATCTAACTCAAAATTATCGGCCCAAACAATGGAATCAGCCGAAGATATCGTCAGAAGAGCGTATCAATACTTATTATGTGGTTTAATTCATCATCCCAAACGACTTGTCAAAAACTCGAACTAATGTGCCCTTGGAAATTATAAGGATGTTAAAGCTTGCTACTTTCCGAAACGAGATCAAATACATAACTTGTGACAGACGGCAAACCTCAGTTTTACTGAGCTGCCGTAGGTTACTTTGTTAACAAGACGTACCAACAGAATGAAGAAACACAATTGATTTCGAGGCTTTATCTCTCCTTTTGGTTGGCTCAGCTCAGCTCAGCTTGTTGGTTTAACGCGTGACGAACAAACAGGATGTTTTACTCCGATGTTCGTTATAACAAAATTTGTTGCTATATCAAAGTGCCATCTGGATTGGTCACTACGATGGCATGTTAGTATGCTCGAGTTTCCGACACTGACCAGTTGTGCCTATTCGTGACTCACTGATTGACATATTGATGAGTTCGTCCACTTCAATCCCTCCACAGATGGTGTATTAGACAGTGTTATTGATGCGTACTGTTCTTTTCTATAAGTACAGTATTTCCAGAAGAAAGAACCAGACATATTCGCACATAATTATTCGTCTTAATGGCGAATTATTATGATTGACCTAACCGGTTGGCTCATCAGTTTTAACGGTAACGTCAATATGCGCTCCCGTTACTCAGCCCGATTCCCGTTTAAAACGAACGCCACTTTTCCAGTAAGAAATGCTACAAGTCTAACAGATTCAACTAGTGACATTGATATGGGGATAGAATTGAGTCAATTCAACATTGCGCTCGCGTACGTAAAAGCCAGCAACAGTCCGAGGTGACCTGGCATAGACAAGCAAACGAAAGAAGGATATATTGATGAAACTGGGTGGCATCCAAACCGAACACTGACATCAGATTGTCTTGACAATGACCAACTCCAAGGAGTCTGTTGGGGTTCGTTTTGGACCATGCCTAACGTATTGTACCCGGTGGTCACCAGCACCACGATTTGGCCAAAAAAGGTTGATGTTAAGGAGGTGGACGGATGCACTTGAAGCAAGCTAGACTTTCACTGTCTGACCGTCGGAAACCAAACTGTTTGTCAGAGAGGCCTTCGCGCTTCTCATCGCAGTTCAAATCCTTGACAATAGAGTATTCTTACGCAGATTGATGTGTTTGAGTGACAACCTTGGGTGAAATGCAGCCTCTTGAACCAACCTATGTTGGTTTGTTCCTAAAAATTTCAGGCTTATCCCCGCTGTATGTTTTCTGCGAAAATTTTAACTTGAAGTAATCACTTTATTGTTTCGATTCGTGGGACGTTTCATTTTATTAGCTTCTCGGGTAATTCCCAGGTTAGGTCGTTCCCAGCGTAGTTCTGTAGTCTCCTCTCACCTACATACACTTCACTGTGGTAACGACCGGTTTTTGCTGTCGCAGAAGTCGTTGAGTGAGTTGTTTGTTTTAGACCCACAATGCAATCCGGCAGTGAATAGTCGAATCAACTCATTTAACGGAGAGGAACGACCACACCATACTATTCATGATCGGCCAGGTGAGAATACGTGTTTCGGTAATAAAATAACAGGAAAACTATAGGAAGAAACACTGATGTTCACTCCAGCAAAACTGGTGTTTGCCACCTATGAACTTGACATCGGCAACTGTGACATCCTGGGATAACTGTTGTGCGCAAATAAGTGTGTGCTTGAGGTGGTTTTGGAGCACATACTAGGTGTATTTTTTCCAAAATAAACATTTCTTGTGTCACCTGCGTCCGTGGTTTACAACAGTTGGTGCAGTGACCAGGATTGGGAGTGAAGATCCCGTGGTTGAGGGCATTCAACGATGGGGACGTCCGAAGATACCTAGAGGATCTTGAAAAAGTGGCTGGGGTGATCAGAATCAGGACCGGCCGAAAAAAGTTAGTGATCCTGTGTATGTTCGTCAATAACAGGGCGAAGGTGCTGCTGGAGGCGGATCGAAGGGACCCTACGAAGCCGGAGTGAGCCATCGAGAAGGAGGCGGTGGTTGTCAAGTTCGGTAACCCTGCTGACTGTCAAGAGACAATGCGGAGGTTAAAAACGCTCGGACTGACCCCCGAGGCGACACTTTATGTTACATCCAGTCTCTGTGGTCAGTGTTGTTAACAACCCCGTTGTAGTTGAACGAGGATTCGAGACAACGCATGCTGATCAAAAATTCGGGCAGGGAATAATATCAACAGTCGGGGAGCGGCTTATTATTGCTCTCATCGTACTTCCGACAACCTGGGAACAATTGGTCGTCGTGTTCCGTCAACTGCTGGCTGAAAACTTCTCAACGGCTAACGAACTGACAGCGAACGAACCGACTAGACTGAAGACTTTCTAATCGATGAATCATGGATTGGTGGCTTCAAATATGAGAAAGTCAGTGCAAAATCGTAGCAATATATGCTACAGATGTGGAAGTTTCGGTCACTGGTAGAGGTTTTGCTCACCGAACAAGAAAAGACACGTTTCTCTGATTACATTTGTTTGTGAAAAGAAGTCCAGTAATAAATACGCTCAATGAAACGGCAGTTCAGTGTAAGATAGAAATAAATGATAAGTGGGAGTGCTGTTTGAGTGACACTGGGGCAGTGATTTCGCTGACTGGGCGGAAGTCACGGAAGATCGTCCAGCAATGCGCGATAGTCGTTGGAACAGTCGGTATATTTACGCTCAAAGTTAATGGTCTAGCATAATATGATATCCAAATCGATAATCAAGTAACCAAACAGCTTCTCGTTATTTCTCCTTGCGCACGTCAAGCTACAGTGGGAGCAGACTTTCTCGTTACTGTTGAAACCATGATTGATTTGAAACATGATAGGCATGTACTGAAGTATGAGATGGTTCCATTAATGCGAAAGCGCAAACCACAGCATTGGCGAATTGAAGCAAACGCACCTAAATCGACTTCAACTTATGACAGAGGGCCACTGAGTGAACTAACACGTATGTTCCAAGAGTTGTTCACTGAGGACCAAGACCCGTGCGGCCATCTTGACAGCGTTGAACATAAACTGCTCAATGCGCGAAGGCGATTCCCAGCATCCATTGCACTTAACAACAGGATATTGAACGACAAGTGAAATCACTGATGAGGTAGACATAGCCTATTCATTCCTCCTGTTTTGTTGGTGAATAAACCCAAGGAAAAAAGTTCGTCTGTGTGTCGATTTCAGACGGCTCAACGAGAATACAATTAATAAAGTCGTAGCCGTCTCAGGAGGACCTGCAATCTTCAGTAAACTTCAGAACGCCATAATAATCGCAGTGTAAAATTCGCGGTCTGGATATTGGCAGGTTCCAATCGAGCAATCGAATCCAAATGAAACAGTTCACCGTAGAAGAAAAACAGTGTCTGTACAAACATATGGATGCCTCTTTTTACGGTTGATGAGTAAGGTGCTGAATGGATTATTCAGTACTGTTTACTTTGGCGATAATATAGTCATCGATAACGTCAATAGAGCAAAGCACATAATGCATCTTCAACTATATTTCAGAAGATTGTACAAGCTGGCCTACAAGTCAGCAGCCCAAAGTCACAGTGGACGAAACAAACAATGCTATCACTCGCGTACAAGGTCTCCGATGGAGAAGTCCAACTATCGCCCGGGAAATTGATGACGATTGAAACTATTCAATGAAGAGAATGCTATAACATCTTCTTAGTTACATTTGTTCCTACTGCAGTTTCATAAAATGCTTCACTGAACTAGGTGGATAGTGAAAAACAATTGCCGGTTTCGACGTTAAGAAGGAATAAATCAAGCTTTTGTCGAAAACCAACAACCGACGAAAAAAGAACAACTGACCTTAAAATTACCAGTGACTGGACAGATAGCCGATCACTGTTGTGTATTACCCAGTGAGGGAGCATCAGAAAAAACTAGGCTCTGAGCAGTCTGGTGGAAAACAGATCAACGTGCAGTAGAATTCCGTCATACTACCACAATCAGCCTGCGACTATTAGGGATAAGTAAAACAAGTTGCAATTGTTGAAAAGACTGACTATTTCCGTTGGAATTGGTAGATGCATCCGTTAGGCTCGGTCTCCCTGGTAACCAACACTTTATAGTCATTCTAGAAACGAACACGTTAGGGCAAATGGTTCAGAAAACATACTGTGGACGGTTCTTGTAATGGAGCAGTGATAATCGCTTGGGTTGATTGATAAACGAAACCAATGTGGGCCAAACAATCAGTAACCGCTGACCAATATTTTAGACCTATTATTGCTTATGGTGAAGCAGCCCAGAAGGTCAGTAAGTTAAAACTTTCTGAATCATGAGATGAAACTGTAGCATTATCCGATGATACATGTCCCAAAGTGTTGACGTTCTGTGAGTAGCTCATTTTGACCAATGTACACCGTAATTGATAAAAGTTATTTTGCATCCATTTATTCGTGGCGAACTGATGAACAAAGTAGCAACAGTGATTGGGACAAAACTATGACCACTAAGTATGTGATCCTTCCAGCACAGAATCGAGTACGAGCGTAACTTCGTTCAAGCCTTCTGTTTCGCAAACCTCAGCACGTGCGTTTCATGTTCTACACCAGTGAATCAAGGTGGGTTGGGCCAAGACTATTCCATCCAGTAACTTTGCCACGTAGTCGTTTAGCCCGCCATTTTTGCGGAGATTACAGGGAGAGTATGACCCAGAAATGTATATAATCGGACTTGGAGACCCATGACTACAGAATGGTCACTTCACACCTTAAGTTAATATCTGAGGATGAAACGGCTGTATAATTTCACTATGGGACCAATGCATTGAGGATAATACCGTGAAAAGTATAGTGTTCTTCTGCGCGTGTAACGTGACAAAAGACAGTATTTTCTATCTAATGCACTAAGACTTAAAAGTATTTGATGGTTTACCATACAATCCCATGCTCCAATTCGATCTCAATCCATTCTATCCACATAGTCTCCACAACACAGTCACCGATCGTCCGTTCACAAGTCTGCCACATTACCAAAACACACTGAGAATTTGGATGGCCATTTCGGCACTACCTTCATTTACTTGAGTCACCCAGATGAAACTTTTTTCGTTTGTCAAAGTGCACATTCCCAATGTATGCGTATGAGACGTGGGCCTTTATTCTTTTTGAATCATTCCGGATAATTAACAACAGGAGTAGTCATGTAGTGTCCTTTGTATTACTGTTGTGGTGACTGTCAGTGTAAATACCGACTTCGGCTATGAATAGTTACTTGTTCGACTTGACGCCAACCGAATAATTCTGCGGTTTTCATGTTTATGTCGCACTGGGAATATTCTAGATTTATTTCGTTTACATAAGAAATCTTTCTCTGTTATCTCTACCAGAACCACCTGAACTCTGACATCGTTCGGTGATCTCAAGCATTCTTAAACGAGGTTGCATAAAAGTCAAAATGACACCTTTTTCAAAGTGTGACATGGCAATGGAAAGTTATTCCAATTTCATTGCCTTTGAGATCATGTGATGGCTTATCGACTAACACAATATCGATCAGTCCGCCGCCGTGTCCACAATCGGCGTGCTCCGGATCTTAGCATGACATGTGTTTATGTCTCGTGATGGTCATTTTAACGCATAGTTGACTCCACTAACGTGTGTGTACGTCTTCTGAAGATAGAAGTAGTGTGCACCCAGAGGGAGGCCTTATACAAGTGCATCCAAACTGCATACTGGTGAAAGCACTCAGCCGTTGACTCAGCCACATACGCTGATGGGGGAAACATTCGTGCGTGAAGCAAACAGTTGCCTCAAGTTGGTGCCACGTAAGCTAACTACTATTTCCAGTGGCGCAATAGCATCGGGCCGAATCAGATGCCAATTTGCCAGTGAGTGTAGATCACTCAAAACCGAGGTGGTCTAGTTCTTCCGGCGGTTGGTGAGATAGTTGGCTGTCCCTCACTGTTGTTTAATACGATTGTGATATGTTGGTTAGTGCCGCAATGAGTCAAACTAATGAAGAATTTATCGGTCAACAGCTCACCGCAGTCAATAGCAAAAATAACTCCTAAGAAATTCTTCAAGTCAGAGCGGTGTTGATTAGAAACTAGAATGAAGCAGTGACAGGTCACTGATGAGAAAGCGCTTAGGTCTAATCAACAGTCAAACGGCTTGAACGCAACCAGAGCATAGGTTTGTAAGAGCATGGAGCGCAGAGGAGTTTGTTGGCTTGAACGGACTCCTCCCACGGTATTGAAACATAGAACAACGCAACCTACCCTCATTATTAGAGGTAAGCATGTAAAAAGTTTACCTGTTACTAAACAATGATACTTTTAGTACCAAATAAAATAGCAACGGTTATGGGACAAGAATCTACAACGTGAGTTCATGAGTTTCTCACATTGGATAAGATTGTCTGCCAAACGTCGTATCGCTGATTGTCTAAATAACTCTCCGGAAGAAAATATCATCCAGTTGAACATAGTTGTCGGTCTTGATATTGTGGGAGATTATTCTTTCTTTTATCAACAATAGTGGAACAAAATTAAATCTCACCATGGCGAAACTTACTTGTTCATCACTAATGGGTTGAAGAATCGCAGTAATTTTCTCGTCGGCTACGTCAACCTTCGTGCTTTCAGGGTTTTCTGCTCCGTATTTTGACAGCAAAATGTCTTTAGCCACTTGTGCTCTGGTCAGGTCCCGGCATGCCATAATAACGTCTGCACCCCGCCGAGCCAGTTCTCCGGTCACAGCTTGACCGAGCCCAGAATTGGCTCCGGTCACAATAGCTAGCTTGCCCTTCATTCTCAAAGGAATGCAACTGACCACACGCCACCACCCTTTGGTTTCAGGACCTGTGTATTCTTCCATGTTGATTCCAGTTTGGGTGTGGCTGGCACACGGGTAGATGGAGCTCTGGCACTTGGCTTTTTATATACAATGCTAGTGCAGGTTCCGACGGATTGGAGACGGTTCAGATGTTGAACAAACAGGTATAGGTTTGCTTTATAGATAGTTCTAATATTGCGTCTCACAAGTAACTGCCAGTTTGTCGTAAGTTGGCATGAGCTATCGATCTGGTCTGAAGCCAATCTACGATATTTGTGAGCTTGCATCCGGAGATTGGCTACACGGATGCCAACTATTTGCACACCATTTTTATGAAGCTGACTGATGCAATAAAATATAACTTAAAATAAGAACCCGACAGGTACTTAGTCTAATAGACTTGATACATGAAGTTTCAACACTGCCATAGAGGGAAACTTTGTGTACTGCTGCTACATCCAGTGACGCATACTTATTGGGCTCGTAAGCATCAGATGATAAAGCATCTATACTGATCAGTCGATAACCATTCGGAATAGCCATCTTATCGACTGTGGGGGCTAACTGTGCACGTCTCCCGCTCACACAGTTCGTACTGCCTTACGTTGGATTGAATGCCCTGTAACTGTTCATATCGTTATCGTTGCAATAAACCATTTTATTAATCTATTGTCGTTTTGTTAAAAGGTAAACGTGATTTGTCGGCGAGCCTACAATAAGTTAATTATGGCAAATTTTCTCAATACGATTTCCTCATTTTGGAAATTACTTACGGAAAGCTTACTGCCCAACAATGGTTACAGTGGAAAACTACTTTTACAAATTATGTTCACCTGCTTACTGTGCTTGTAATAACCAGAATGTGGATGACATTTTAAAAAGTAAATTACTCCGTCATTACCTCGGTCAGGAAGGACAACGGCACTTTGACAACTTACGATTACACACCAAACAAGATTTATCATCGTACTGGAAGTCACTAGACAGCATATGAGGAGGACGATAACATGTTTTCAAAGCAGGCTATAAATTCCATACAAAACGATAACGCGCTGATGAATCTATAGGAATATTGTACATATTTTCATATTTCACCTTATTTTTATATATAGTCTACAGCACTTGTTCTTGTACAAATGAACACCACTTGTTTGAATTGATTCTACTTAGCAATACACTTTTGGTGCGCGCGTCTCGTCTCCTTGGTGCTCCTGTTCCGCGTAGATCGGGATTGCCTATAGTGAGCTATTCAGCGACTGCATTTTGAACTGACTATTCGCGTTTATACCTTTTGTATAGGGCTAGTCCCTACAAATTTGTGAGCCCGTGTATTGACTTTTGTTACACGTATTGCGAAAGTTTTGTTTATTCTGCAGTCTTTCTTCTATAGTTCTCCCCAAAAATCTTGGTATTTTTTACTCTCATTTATTTTATCTCTTTTCATTAGTATGCTTTCTGATATTGAACAGGGAACAACTGAGAACATGGCTGCGGAAGTTGCTGATATAATTTATGAGCGTCCAGCTGATAACCCGTACAATGTCATCAAATCGGCCATTATTAACCGGATGGCAGCTTCTGACGAAGACAACCTTCGCAAGCTCCTTGCTGGCGTCGAAATGGGAGATCGCACTCCTTCACAGTTGCTTCGACACATGACCCAGTTGTCGAACAAGCAGACTGTCAACGAACCAGTGTTGCGTGAGTTGTGGCTTCAGAACCTCCCTCGCGAGCTTCGTCACACATTGGCTGTTTTGGAACCGTTGACCAAACTGGCAGAGTTGGCGGACCAGGTGCATCACAATTACGCTCCTCAGCAAGTAGCTCAACTGCAGGCGTCTTGCAGCCGCGACACCCTCCAACAGGACGTCTCAAACCTGAGAGAGCAGTTTTCACAATTGTCCTTGCAGCTATCCAACTCTAACGAAACTGCTAGCAGACAAACGGTCACCAACACGCTCAAAGTCCCGCCCACGAAGTAGGTCGCGCACACGACACTTCGACAGGGGTGTGTGCTATTATCACCGTCGATTTGGTACACGTGCTCGTCGTTGCAACCAGCCCTGTTCCTTTCGGAAGGGTGAAAACCAGATGGGAAACGACCAAGCCAGTCAGTAATGGCGACGGCTGCCACTGGCTCGTACTTATGTCGCCTGTTTTATGTATTCGACCGCTCAACGTCCCTCAATTTCCTAATTGATACGGGCGCTGAGGTTAGTGTTATTCCACCCACTGGTGACAAGCATAACCTCAAACCAGTGTCGTATACCTTACAGGCCGCTAACCGCACCACCATACAGACCTACGGAGAGAAACTACTCACTCTCGACCTTGGTCTCCGTCGGCAATTCCACTGGACCTTTACCGTTGCAGACGTACAGCACCCAATTATTGGCGTTGACTTTCTCACCTCCTTTGGACTCGTGGTGGATGTAAGTCGGAAACTGCTGGACAGCACAACAGCTTTGTGCGTACACGGAAAGGCCACATCGATTAATTCAATGGGGTTACGTTCGGCCTTACCAGACAACAGTTTTCGCAACTCTGCTTCGACAGTTCCCACGCCTTATCAACCCATCAGGCTCACTGGCACCAGTAAAACATGACGTTTTTCACCACATTACCACAAAAGGACCACCTACCGTCGCTCGTCCCCGTCGGTTACCACCAGAGAACCTCAAATTCACCAAGTTCGATAATCTCCTACGATTCGGTATCATTCAGCCCTCCAGTAGCCCTTGGGCTTCACCCTTGCATATGGTACCTAAAACCTCACCTGGCGACTGGCGTCCGTGTGGTGATTATCGCGCTTTAAACAATGCCACCGTCCCTGACAGGTACCCAATTCCTCACATTCACGATTTTTCCATCGGTCTGCACGGTATGACCATTTTCTCAAAGCTTGATTTAGTTCGGGCATATCACCAGATCCCCGTGGCCCCGGAAGACGTGGCAAAGACGGCAATCACTAACCAGTTTGGACTGTAGGAGTTTTTCTGCCTGTCGTTTGGTTTGCGAAATGCAGCTCAGACCTTTCAGAGCTTCATGAACCAAGTCTTCGTGGTATACACTTTGCGTTTGTCTATATCGACATTTTGTTAGCGAGCAAGGACTAACATCAACATATGGCACACTTCCGTGCAGTTTTTGAACGTTTCGATCGGTATGACATAACCCTAAACCCGATGAAATATGTTTCTGGGGTAGACTTCATAAATCTTTCAGAGCACCGAATTACTCATGACGTTATTGAATCTCTGCCGAAGAAAATCGCCGTCCTTAAAGTTTATCCACCACCACGATCCCAGAAAAGCCTACATCGGTTTTAATGTAGTTATTTGTTGCTGTCGTATTATCCCTCCCTGTTCGGAGTTGTTGAAACCTCTGACAGACTTGTTAACGGACAACCCCAAACATTTTGATTTGCCGACTTCGGCTAAGACTGCATTTCTCGCAGTCAAAGACGCATTATCACAAGTGAAGACCATAGCATACATGTGTGTAGACGAAGATTCCAATCTCACTTTACAGACTGATGAATCCCAGTGAGCAGTCGCCACGGTTCTGCAGCAGATCGCGAACGGTCAAGCATAGCCTTTATCGGTTTTTCTCTCGTAACCTTCAACAAGCTCAAACGCGCTACAGTACCTCAAGTCGCGAATTGCTGGCTATCTTTCTCGTCGTTAAACACTTTCGTCACGTGTTGGAAGGCAGGAGTTTTATCGTCCTAACAGATCACAAACCACTTATTTATTTTTCAATGCCAAGCCCAACCGTTATTCTTCGAGAGAAATCAGACAATTGGTCTACATCTCTCAGTTCACAATAGACACAATATGTCGCAGGGGATAAAAACACTGTCGTCAACGTCCTATCCGGAGTTATCGAGTGGCCTACACCAAACTGACACCGTCGATTTGAAGGAATTAACTTGAGAACAAGACAACGATCTGGAGTTGCAGCAGTGTCACACCTCTTCTTCACTCAAACGTCGGGAGTTGCCTCTAATCAACTGCGAAGATACGATCATATGTAATACCACGACAGCCAGCCCTTGTCCATTCCTGCCAGAAAACTACAGATGGTCTGTTTTTAACAGTCTTCACCGCATTTCTACTACCATCATTTCATGCCACCATCAAGGTGATTTCAGACCGATTTGGATGGCTGAACATACACAGGGACATACAAGAATGTTAAATCGCTCCTGGCGATTTAGGGTAATTCACTCAGTAACGCGTATTCGACAATTCCAATAACGCTTATTCAGACGGTCGGGTTGACGGGACTATCTTCCAAGTCCAGAAAACGTCAGAAAAGGCGGTCGAAAGTATTGGAATTTATACGGTACTGTTTAATAAAATTACAACAAAGGTACTATCTCACCTTGAATGTGAATCAACCGGGTACACAAATTATCCAGCAAAGGAGTACAAAATGGAGCAAACTTAGTCACGTGTCACAAACAGCCACCAGTCAACGGGAAATGTCCTCA
>LOND01000124.1:191610-215547 GCA_014220965.1 Paragonimus kellicotti | reverse complement strand
ATACCTCGTTGTTGTTTACGTCGACTTTAATAATTGTTACGCGTCAATTTGAATATTTCTCATGTCTTAGCATCGCGGATGTGCGCGTTCCAAGGTTCATCTCTCTAACATGCTGAAGTACGGCAATAAGGTTGCCCGTAGCTTTTCCAGAGATATCAACGATTCACGTATGTTAACTAATTAACCCCATACATGTATACACAAACCTACAACACGTATTATTATGGCTCATGTTTGAATTTTGTATAAGTTCAGCAGGGCATATGTGGGTTACCGGATAGGAATTAGCAAATGTCTGTAGCATTATTGAAATGCTTAGAAAGAATACTGTATGATTGTTATGTTTCACTTTTGCTCTATCTCGATTATTTACGAAGATATTGAATTTCAAACACACCCATAAAACTTGTATTATTATTACTCGTATATCATTTCGAACTCATCCTTGTGTAGCGTTTTGTAAAGCATTTTGTACTTTATAATTTTCGTTGTTCTTCACACTTTTCGCCTTCCTCAATTTCACATCTACACTCGATGTTTAAATCATGTGAATCGACTGAATCAATTATCACAAATAAAATTTCATCTCCAAGGTCGCGAGCCCTGCGTTCTCTCTGCGTTCTGCGTCACTTGTGTACAGAATTTGGGAGAGTTAAAGGTTAACGGAATCCACCGTCTATTTCAGCACATCTCCGTGTTTACCTGTTTTCAATTTATCGTTGTGACAACGTCAAATTCCTTTGGGAGCAGCACGGCAGATTGTGCCCATTGGATATCTCGTTCGGTGTAGTGGAACCCTAAACCAACGCACCTTCACGAACTACTGTGAGTCTGTCTCTTCTGTTTTCATTACATTTTTGCTTTGTTTTCGTGTTCAAGCTTTACATAGTGTTTAGATCCACTACATTAATTGGTGAGCCCGAATTTTTACTTTTCCTATTGTACATATATACTTTTTTTATTCCGTTACTTATAAGCTCAGAACTCCCATTATTTCATATTTATTAGTTTTCATGCGTGGTAAACGTTCGATAAAGCGTGAATAGGTAGTAGAAAAAAAAAAATATTTGCAATATTATATGGAAGCCCTGGCTGGGTTTTCCGCTGAGTGTCCCATGAGTGACCCGAAAGTGCACAGTTAGGACGCTCATAGGACACTCAGGGGACACTCATGGGACGCTCAGGGGACGGTCGTGTTGGCTGGGTTCAGGCCTTCGAATTCTACGCAGTGTTTCTCCTAAGAGTGTTTTCCAAGCAATCCAAAATAGAGCGGGCTGGTCTCAACGTTCATTTGATCAGAAACAGCAAACTAAGAAACAAATATACCACTGAACTTTTGCTTCATTTGGTTAGCAACGCTGATGTTGTTGACCTTGAAGTATATCAATGAGCAAATATCATGACGGAATTCGGCAACAGGCTACACATTGAGCTGTTAAAAATGGAATTGATCCAATTACAAGAAGGAATCGAGTTTTTTAAAACGCGATGCGACCACTTCACCGTTTATTCTTGGAAGTTCCCTCGAATGTTCGCTAGTGACATTGTAATCAAGGATATTTTTGATCGAATCGACAACACGAATAGCAACTCAATGAAATATGAGCTACTCCATGTCTTATTTTTGGAGTTGGTTGTCGACAGGTTTCTCGTTGATACACTTGCAATTCAACTGCTGGTCACCTTTAGATTTGTCTTCTTGTCGGACCTCTTAAACTTTTGGATGCGAAAAACATTTTTATTGCCGAATGAAGTGAAAAACTGCTGTGACACAAGTACATTATGTATACAGAAAACTATTGACGCGATTCTGGATACAATACGTCTAACCGAACTTCGTTTTCAACAGAAAGTAAGTGTAAATAACTCGAAAATCTTCATCATCCAAATGATGAAGAAGGGATTCTTTCTTTATTTGAAAGGCTTCTCTAATCCAATGAAGTGGCTTTGGATTACGGCTTTAGACACTAAGGAGGTTGAATAATATCAAACTGCCATCGAAACTTGTGCTGGAATTGTGAAACAATCCCACCAACACACAAGTTAACCCTGCCCAGTGTAGTGACCAGCGGTCGTGTGGCTTCTCTAAGGATCCCGGCTGCAACCATGTTTTCCCGCTTGTTTGTTCTGTACGCATGATTCTGTGTACGCCTGCTATAGGAGGCCTGATATGAACTCAGTGCCACTTTCTTCAGTCGTGCAGCAACCAAGAGAAGAAAGAAAAGAAGCGCGAGGTGGGCTACCGCCCACTCGGCGGCACTCAAAAGCGCGCCAAGCGAAAAGTGCGTGGAACCTTCGAGTGCGTTAAACCACGCTCGAAAATGTCCGGGTTAAACGACCTTGAAGAATGGAATAGTAGACGAATCGTTAGGAAAAGGACAAGCGTTCGCTGCGTGCAATTAGTTGCACGACTGAAGAAAGTGGCACTGAGTTCATATCAGGCCTCCTATAGCAGGCGTACACAGAATCATGCGTACAGAACAAACAAGCGGGAAAACATGGTTGCAGCCGGGATCCTTAGAGAAGCCACACAAGTTGTCGGGGATCCTCTGGCTTCCACAATAAAACCACAAAAGAAATTACCTACGTTCCGCTATATTATTCGTCTTGAAGCGCAGTCAGCACATCATCGTAAATGTCTTAAAGTCTCACGATGTCATTATGATATGGGCTAACATACTGAGAAGCCTAAATGGAGTGAGTGAGTTGCGCACAAGGTGTGAAAATTTCATATGCATCTGGTAGTCTGATGCGCAAGTGTTACAAGTCGACGAATCCCAAGTATACGTACTGTAGTATGTAAATTTTTACTTCTTGTCTGTAGACACGAAGCAGAAATATGAACGTTTAGGAGATCAAAAGTACATTATGCGAAAATCAACAGCACCAGCTAGGACGTACGACCCAGCACATCCATTCAATCGACAAAATCACAAATATCGACCAGTCCCCTCCATCTTGTACTCCCTGGCTTTGCATGGTAAGCTTGTATAAACCTGGTTCGATAGCTCTCTAACATCGAGCAACAACCGTGCGTAAGTGAAAGCATGAAGTCAGTCACAACTGACCAGCATATTGACCCTAATTTTATCCTTGTTACACGGAATCTTTTGCTGATTGTGTTCATAGGTTAGTGATTGGCTCAACAATACCAATACGTGAGACCAACCATGAATGTCACGGAACCAATCATAAAGCGCTCGAGAAAGTTGTAGATATGTGTGACTCCATTGGCGTGCGTAAATCAACAAACACTGGCACAAATAAACATGATTACACTCATCAAGCGGGCGGCAAACAAACTTCTTCATTCCTGTTTTTACCGTTCGACGTAGCATTTTAAAGTGTTTTGCACCTGTCTCTTATAGCAGATTGGGATTCATTTAAATCATTTCATCGTCTCTGATGAGAAAATTAGTACTAACGGCTGGTCCTAATGAGGACCGACCGTGACCCGCCATTCTTCGGCTAGTCTGAAAAATGTTGATGTGCAATCAGCCTGCATTGGACGCAGAATTATTAAGATGCCTCAGGTTGTGGACCAGTAAAGCCAACATTTCAGAGAGTGCTCCTATTCCACTGTCCTCTATTACGGTATCAGAAGAGGAAACGGATTGGTTAGGCAGGGAGTAGAAAACACAAACCTTGTGTAAACGGCGTCAAAATTTGATACCTTGTTCGAACAGAAACACAGTAGATCCCCCGTCACAGCCTATAGTATGGAGGGTTTACCGGGTGGTCATAATTTGGGAGTCGGTCCAATATTTCGTCATCTACTCTACTGATGCCCAGTACCACAGTTCTGTTATTGCAAACGGCGTTTGCGTCTAACTTGGTGAACCAGCCTGCTGCTGTTACTCGTAGCTCCTAAAAGACTGTACAGGGAAAACTGTCTAGCATATTCCCGGGTCCTTGGCTACGCGAATATGCCGAGTACAACACATGTCCTGTGTGATCTGGTAAGACTGAAGATTGTGGACATTGATGTCCCTCTTGTCCAGACCAAAAAATCATCGCATATTGGTCATCAATCCCGACAGCTCCGAAACACTAGAGACGATTACAAGCTTCTTGGAGAGACGCGCCGGAATACTCTTCTGGAGAATCAGGTTGTCAGTCTGAGCAAAACCACTGGCCAATGCATTGTGGAACTTATGACCGTGCTCCGGTTGAGATAGACCCAACAATTTATCCACTGCCATGATGAATAGCAAATGCAACAGTGGGTCACCCTAGTGCACCCTGCTCTGGGAATGGAGTACAATGTCTTCAAGCGTGAGGGTTTCGTTACGATAGGAATCAGAACCGGTGATCATTAGTAATGGAGGATCACTAAAATTTCAGACGATCTGAGAATCGAACGCCTCGGACACATCAATAAAAGTCGCACACAGGTGTACGATTTCCAGAGCCACGCACGGCTCAGTGAGGTCCTCTCGAGGCAATCGCCACGGTAGACGACTGAAAATTAAAGTGTTAGTAGTTGTGAGAGTGCATTCTGACGATCAACTGTTATGATGTAGAGGCAACGTACCAACGCTGAAGATGTAACAATGAGTTTCAGACGGCTGGAAGTAGAAGGGCTATTTACTTCGCGAAAAAAGGTGATGATGAAGCGGCATAGGTGGATTATGCAACCCTCAGTTAGCAGTAAGAGGCTGGAATATCCGGCTAAAATTTCATCTTCAAATGCGCTTCGAATTTCTGAACAACAATCTGTTTAAACCTAGAGTGGTGTTTTTCGTGCACGCCAAAGGGCAAGATACTTCATTTCCAGTTGTCGGGTCAAACGAGGACCAGTCTGCAGGCGGAACAGCGTGAGAAGGTCACTGCGCTGCTGAGCCGATAATACCTTGGACTAGTAGCCGCTGGAATTATTAAGGAGGTCGCGGTTCGTCTTGTGGACAGTTCTTTATTTCCCATGAAATAATGCAAACGTTTTATTGTTTAACTAGCTGCATGAATGGCTACCCGTATTTGCTCGATGTTTGTGTAGACTCTGATTACAACAAGAACACATCGCCAAAAGACCACTAGCCAGATGTACGGAAAAGCTCGGGAGGTGTGTGTATTCAGATGTGTTTTTGCTATGATGAAACTACCCGCGTAAAGACCACCGGCGACTGTTAACAGTTTCTCATGATGGAAGGAGGCCTCGTTGTTAGATGCGAGTTGCCTTACCGCAGTTCAATTCAGGATAAAAGACCGCTAAGAGCGTTCTTCTGTTTAAAACTCGACAACTGACGTCGCGTTTGTTTCAGACATGATGGTTGCATTGGTAATATAGGCAGTGCTTTTCTACCGACGTAGTGCGCGTTTACGCGCCCGGGTGCTCTCTATAGGGTACTTGGGAAATGTGACAAAATCAGGTAATGGAGTCCACATTTAGTTGAGCACAAGGGCACCGGCTCATCGGCAAGTCTGGGAAGAAAAACTGACTCTTGCTGAGATTAGTTATATTTAGCAGTTATTATTCGTCTGAGTCCATCGCAGTTGCATCTGATGATATGCACAAACGATCCGATTTAAACGAGACCAATCTTTTTCGAAAGGTTGCGTTGATAGTCGGCGCAGTCAAAGATTATGGGGGGCCGAGTATCTACTCCACGTTCTACTTCACATTTGTATCAAGGCAGACGAGCGTGCGCTAACAAACCGGCGTTTGATTGAAATATCTGGCCACATTCTAAACAGATGTACTCCATTGGTCTATCCTGTGTACTACTGGATGGCGATGCAAAGGCAATGGCGGAATCTCCATCTTCATGATCGAATGTAACCAGTACGTTGAAACCAGGTAGAGTGGTTGGCCCTATCTGGAGTTGCTGAACTCTTAGCCAGTCAAGGTTTGCACCGAGACCGCCCAGTCGGCACCACGAGGAGATGGTTCAGCGCGTCGACTACTACCACCAACGTCAACGACTACAATGCCCATTCTCAGCCGTTTAACATCAAGGTGCCTGTAGTCTGAAAACAAAGAACCGGGCTGCAAGCAAAAGCGAGGCTCCCTCAGTAAGATGGCTTCCCTATGGCTTTTATCGGGTTCATGATCAACTCAACCGGGCGACAGTATCATTTGCCTTTCGAGCCTGATCAGCTGTCATCTCACGTAAGTCCTCTTTATACCGATTCT
Source organism: Paragonimus kellicotti (assembly GCA_014220965.1). Taxonomy (NCBI): domain Eukaryota; kingdom Metazoa; phylum Platyhelminthes; class Trematoda; order Plagiorchiida; family Troglotrematidae; genus Paragonimus; species Paragonimus kellicotti. The sequence continues at coordinate 209,414 of LOND01000124.1, read as the reverse complement.
TTGAGTCGCAAAGGTAAAGAACTCGTTGCAGAGCTGCTAGCCTCTTAAAGATGACCTTCACTTCCTCAATCTGTGGCACTGGTAGAAAGTTTCTAATGTAGCGGGCAATTAGGGTGCACTCCTAAAACATAGTTTAACCCCCAACACTGTGAAAACTCAAAGGTTGACCAGAGACAGTCTCTTGGCACCCGTTGCCAAATATCCGCTTCGTAATCTTTTCGTCGCCCACCCTTTGGTACTACTGGATACAATCAACTGAACACAAGCAATGAGGATCATATACCCAGATATGCTTTAAGTCTAATACCCTGAAAAGTTAAGTGACAGAACTCTCACATCCGCTTAAAGCCTTGACAATCGAGCTTTAAACGGATGTTTCCATATGGTCAATGGTGTCATATTGACGAATACTACGCTGGCCTTGAAGATATCGTGTTCTTTTCCAGTCCCTGCATTTTTGCTGCGACTGATGAGTTTTATGGGTTTAAAAACTGGTCAGCAACCGTTGCGTGTAACATAATTGTGTAACACCGAACTTGTGTAATCATAACGGTCTCGAAGAAGCACTGCATTTTATGGCTGCTAAGCTCACCGCCAAATGTTCAAAAGAACAGGAACTAACGTCTAGCATTCTTCACGCTGCTAAAATTCACCCGAAAAACAATATTTTGTCGAAGGTGTAGTCAAAATCAGTCTCCTGATCCTCGAGGTTGAGAAGTTGATAGAAGACTATTATCTCGTTATTGACCAGGGCTCGTTTTTGTCTTTATGCTTGTGTGGCTGTTAAGCATTAGCACTGAGGATAACAAAGACTGCCAATCACTCTCTGCCCTACGGCACAGGTCTTTGATGCAACGACTTCAACTGAACAACTTAGTCGTTCTTTCATCCTGGTCTAGGTACTCCGTTGGCATCTCAGTTCATAGACAACCGTGCATATTCATAGAAAGAAAAGGAAACAAAGAACGTTTAGTTTTGGCTTTTCCAGAACAGTTCTAATGTTGCTTTTGTTTCAAAATATTTTGAGAGCTTTTAGGTTGTTTCGAAAAAAACAAGCTAGTAGTGGTGTATTGTACGATCTTCGATGAAACTGTTTTCGCCGCATCTTCTCAGATACATACTGTAAGAATGAAAATTACAAATTACGCATAAAATTATCACTCACGATGAGTGTCCTGTCCGGGTATAAAAAACCACGGACACTACCAAGGTAATGCTAATGTAACAAACAGCTCCTTTTGTACACACACACAATGGTGGCTTTGATCGTGTAATAGCAGTTACCTGGACAGAACGGAGTAAGCTTTCATTCCGGTGCATGAAGGTGACTGAGATAGCCGACGGATTGCCATTCTCGTGATTTATCTCCAGCACACGTCCAGCGGTGGATTAAACCGGTATCTTGTGTGGACGACCTATGGCTTCATTCTCACGAATTTCAACGGGTTGGCTGACGCGGTTGCACACCTACTTCAGGCAAATGCTCTGCCATCCTGACTTGCAGCTGCCTCTCCGTCACTCCTATGTAGGTGGAACTGCACCCATACGAATATTCGATACACGCAGTGCGAGATGAGAATGAGGGGTAGGCGGTCCTTGATGGCGGACTTTTTGTATTTTGGTGGAGTCAAAATTGAAAACTTCTTTAGCTACGGGAAATTCCCTTCTAACAGCAGAAACTATTCGACTACTCAAAAGCAAACATACAAGGTCGCTCTTGAAAGTAAGTCGAATGAATGCAGCTTTCGGTTTAGTAAATGAACGGGTTGGCTGTTGATCTGTGGTTTGCTGAATCGTCTTATAAACCACTGTGGGTAACCGTTTGCTTTTAATGTGTCTTCAAGACGATGGATATTCTTCGTGGCTTGCATCAGCTGTGCAATTTTATCTAGCTCGATCAAACTCTGGACGTGGACAGGGCAGTACTTGCATCTGAGCAAGTTCACCCTACAGCCGGAACGCTCAGCAGTGGAAGATGACATCGACGGCGAAGCATCTGTTGGTATCTGTTGGTCGCGATGCACTGGGGCGAGGTTGTTCGGCGCCGGTTGACTGCCTGGTCGAGGGGTGCGGAAGAGCGTGATGGGGTTCTTTAGTCTTCGCAAACAAACGTTGCTAGTCCTGTCATGAGTACCCTGACACTTGGCTACGTGGAAGCGGCTTTGTTGTTCAGGTTACGTCACACAGAGGCGACGCCTGTGCGATGCGATTTGCTTGGCGTAGGAAGCACTGTAGAGGTGATCAGCGGGTGAGAAGTAATATCCGAGGACAGGCCGTTGTCAAACTGTCCAGTATTTAACGATACTGCACATCAGAGGTTTACAACGGACGTCCGGCATGGGTAGGTCCTCTAACCGTCGCGCAAAGCGATTTATCATCCTTTAACCATAAAACATACTGTTGATAGTTGACACCAAACATATAATATTGACATGAAAGTGAGGCCGAAACGCAAAAGTGACTCTTAGCTTGTTGCAGTGTTAAGCAAGATCGTGCTCAGATGCATATGTCCCTTTACCTGCCTGGTAAAACGAACCTGTCAGAGATTAGTCTGGCCACAACCCAGATTTTATGATGGACAGTGATTCGTTGTGTGTTAAAGCGTGACACTGGAAGACTAACGTCATAGCTGGATAGAGATGTCTCTAGTAAGTGTCACACAGAATTCCTGCGACTGCTGCCGTTAACGTGAAGCTAACAAACTCCAAGGACGATTAATAGTCGGAAGCGCGGCAATCTGCTTACGTTTGTTGTGCCTGGGCTATAGCCATCACATCATTGGTGTTGTTGCCAACTTGTGATACAAAATAAATCAAAACTTTGTTCCCGACAGAGGATTGTTGCAGGTCAGTAGAAAGTTGCAGTATAATTGGTAAGTAATAAGAGCAAAAATGAGCAAAATTTAATAAATATGCGAGAACTAAGAACTTAAGTTAAATAAAAATCTACCTGCAAGAAGCCATAAAATTTCTCAGGCCTGTCAGTTCTCATGTGTATGGGCACCAAGTCGATAAATCTCAGGTATACCTATTAGACACGAAGTGAAAATGTGAACATAAACTATGCAAAAATCACCAACGTTCTCCTAAGTGGCTCAACAGTACCAACTATGGATGCTACGAAACCGAGTATAGAGCGCTTCAGCAAACCGTTCATGTGTGTGACTTCATTGGAGTGCGGGGGTCAACGAACACGCGGACGAAGAGCAAACATCCAAAAGATTTTATATACACTGTGAACTAGCACAGGCTCCTTACATTCATTACAGTGGTAATACCGACAGAATGTATACGAATCATGTTAATTTAAAAAACGTAACAAGATATACTTAAAAATACAGCATCGTCTTCCATGCCTTATGCAATACGAAAATTTTTTTGATGTGTTCCTCAATTGTCTCGTCGGTGATTGTCTTCAGCCATGCTGTACGAATGTCTGTGAAAAATGGTAGCACTTGATATTTCGTAGAAGTAATCTTTTATCTTCTAGTGAAAAATTGGGTTTTCTTGTGCATGGGCAGATCAAGGATACTGTTGATCACTGTGTTAAAGATCCATCTACAGGTCGGCTTCTTCCAAAATCGAGAACCCGTTAATCAATAGACGTACGAGATCGTTTGAAAATGTACCAAGAATTCACAGCAAAATCGTACGACTTTTTGGTAACAAGAAAATGTTCCAGGTGGTTAGGATCCTCCTTCTTAGCAGGAAGATTTAATTCGGTAGCCAAAAAACTATACTGATCTACAGTTCGAATGGCCGTTGTTACTCCGTGAGTGGTCAGAGTTGCTTTGAATGTGAAGTCAGGACCCCTCAGTACGTTTACAAACTGTGCAAGAGTAGTTTCCTGGTTGCGCCGTTTGTACCGTTCAGAGTCAAAAGCACATACACCTTCTGAGGGGTGCATTAGTTTTATGCTTACATACGATACGAGCAACGTTGTAGGGCAGGACGTTGAGCTAGTGGCGTTGGACTACAAAGAAAAACCATATTCTGAAATGATTACCAAGATGATAACAATTGGGTTTTGGTCTCACGTTACAAACCGAGCACGTTTGGTTTGGACTGTAGCGCCCCAGCCATAGATGGGCATAGTTCAACTTCCTTTTGTAGCGCTGGTGTTTCGTCTTGAATTCAACGTGCATTTTTTAGTGAGCGGGAAAAGGATAGCTATCGGAATAAGTTGTTTCACTTAACGTTCGGCTAACCAACGAATGATAATACATGCTCAGTAATAGCCCGGTGAGGACACAATCCAGTTAAGAAGTTGCCTTGTGATTCTTGGGCGGTGAGCATTCATCATTGACACGATCCCATTTTTAGCAGACGGAGTATTTAGTATAACTGCTAACTCAACTTTATGATCACTTCTTTTAGAAAACTGTCATGATTAATAAGGAAACGTGGTTATTGGGGGATAACAGATGGGTTGTGTGCGTGAGTGCGTCCATGTATAGGTTTGAAGTGGAACCAAGTTTAGAGTGTGGATTTATATTTAGGAGGATCAAAATGAAGAAGTTGGTAGGAAAGTACGTGTGTTGGAACCAGTCCAACAGAATAATACCCAGTCTGTACTCACTATCGAAAACCGATCGACAATGAAAACAAAGACTCAGCGCGTTGACCCTCGTGTATTAGTATCGACCCTGGAAAATAGAGTGTACAGAGAAACACGTCAAGCTAGCGGAGGCACGGAGCGAGTTGTGATTTTAGCCCCGGGACGGATATTACAAAAGGATGGCTTGACTAAAACAAAAGTAGGTAAAAACCAAAATCATCAAAAATGTACAAGTGAATGCGACTATCAAAAATATTGCTTAATATAGTCGTTACATGTGGAGTCAAGTGAGTTGCGTGCTTTGAACTGTTAAAACCATTATAGAGTCAACGTCACCTTAGTGAAGAATGTCGTTAGTATAATGCAAGTGGATTACAGATCCGGAATAAAGTTAAAACTCTTCCGTTAGGAGAACAGGAAAATGACCGCAGAACAACATAGTCACAGAGGAAGTGTGTGTTTACTCACAAAACGGAGAAGGAGTTTATGCGCGGTTGAGAATGGCCTGAGACGTAAACCGCAAAAGGAGAATCTTCTGACTTTAATGAGAACATTGTTATCGTGATAATACCACTTAAAATTGTGGCTCCGCATCTCACCCGATTGCATGACAGGTTCGGACCTAGAAGGAAGCATGTTGTCATCATGTCTTTGTGGACCAGTATCAAGAAGCTGCTGGCAATTTAGTTCTCTTTTGAAGGAAGGTAAAATATCAATGCATTTCGTCGTATTCAGCAACGTGTACTATCTAGCCAGCCTGGCCATGTAAGCAAGTAAACTAGAAACGATTTCAAAAAAATGACCACTCAACGTTACGTGAGGTGAATGAATGCCAAATACTTTGAGGAGACAAAATATAACCTTTCTGTTTATACAGCTGAAGTAAAGGGAACAGAAAAATACTGTCATAATGTTTCCCGAAATAGCAAAACTGAATGAACAAGACAGGACAATGTTTCACGGGCAGACCGGGACTGGCGATACGCAAACTGATGTGGATTAGTGTGGTTATTTTGCAAAACAGCGTTCAAAGTGAAGCTCCACAGAAATTCAAGTTTACTGAGATGCATGCTACCAGTCAAATTATGGATGTGCTTTTCTTTGATACTGACATGTCTTATCAGTTTCCCAACAGTCAGTACTTTTTCTAAAAACATGGGGACCATTGGAGTGGCAGTATCGACCGAGGGTCAAGAAATCTGATTATGCCCATTTTCAGGCATTGAGTAGTTACTCCTTCGAAGAATTATTGAAAGCTAACAGGCAAACCAAATCAAGTTACATATTCAACTGGCTATATCTAGAACGACTTCATGAACAGAAAAACAGTTATTTACGAGTACGCTGAAAAAAATAATGTACAAAAAAGAACGAACTTGTCAAAATGCACGTGGCAAACTGTATTCGAACGTTTGAATTTGACGGGCTCACCATTGGTTGGGACAATCCTGCAGAACAATACGCTCTGATTCTCACCATCAAAATAGATACAGCGATGAAAACAAAGACTCAGAGCATTTGCTCCTGTATTGTTATCGACCCTAAAATGTGGTTTGTGCAGAGAACTCACGTCAACCTGACGAGGTACGGATCAAGAAGTGACTATAGCTGAGGAAAGGAGATAGCCAACTGACAGGCTGACTAGAACAAAAGTAGGTTGAAAGCGAAAATAGCGAACTGTTCAATGAATTGCAACTGTCATAAATATTAGTAACGATACTCGCTACATTATAATCACCAATAATAACAAAATTTTCCGGTGACTTATGGCTGTGCGCACTTCCATAAATTGACGGAAAACCCTCGAAATTCTCCCTGGCGTGGTGACGTACAACGCCGGTGGCGTCATCAGGTTTCTCTCGATTGGCTAATTTCACGATAAAGTGTTTCGTTCACTACTCAGTTAGTTGTTTTACTGATCTCATCGGTACATGGCTGAGTGTTTCACGCCCCCTAGAAACAACCCAAATAAATGCAGTAAGCGTTATCTAAACAGCCAAATCGTCAAACGCCATTCGTCAGATGGACCAAACTGTGGGTAGAACATGCAATCTCAAAAGGGTCAGAAATTAATAAAAATATCTTACACATTAAACTACTAATTCACCAGCGGTATCGCAATAGTGCAGACATTGAGTGGGGTTTGATACGATGTGACTCGCAACTGACACTTCTAAAAAGTGCAAGTACACAACAGAACCGTAAACATCACGTGAACTACATGACCCATTTACAGAGGCCATTGACCGTATTCAGCGGTTAGACTTTTCCGGGCAAACATGTGTACAACTTTCTGCTGTTACGTAAAGCAACTTTTTTATCCCCTTGACCAAAACAGACTACTGGACACTGGGGAATTGTGTCAGTACCTTTCTTCCTAAGCCTGTACCAATAAATGTATGGAGTTATACGGAAATGTCTGACATACACAGATAGTTAACTCCTCAACAGAGTGTCACCAACATGCCGACCCCCATCAGCTTGTCGCATGAAACTTTCACCTGTGCGGAAATCAGGGTGCAACTCAGGAATCGTTGCACAAAGTCCAATTCTGAAACGCTTCTAAACACATCGACTAGCAGAACTTGTCATCAAGATTCCTTCGTTACTTAATGGTTGACCGTGTTAGTAGGTCATAACGGCGCACGGAAAAGAAGTGGTAGTGCTCCCGCGATATATGAACCCAATTTGCAGGACAATGTTTTGGTCCCACCATACAGCCGCTAAAAAAGTAGTTCATACTGCCCGCTTTCCCAGACCTACGAACTATGCTAATCACAAATGAGATTCTGATAAGAGGGTTTATCATCGCGCGAAGAATTAGCCACAAACGAGTCTTGGAGGAATGAACTATGTAAAAGTCGTTCATATTCAGTCGTGTGACGATGCTCTAGGTTTAGTGGAGACGAACGAGAAGAAAGCTTACACGACGTGGATGGATAAACTCTGTCATTCGCTAGACGGCCGTGGTCTTCAGGAAGTGTCACGCTCTCCACTCTCTAATCGTTGGCTGTTCAATCCAGACCGCATCCTTCCCAGAATCTTTATTCGTGCCATCCAGCTCAGATGTAGTCTCTTGCGGACTAAGGTCCGAAATTCACGAGGTGGCCGAAGTGACCACTCAGTTCTCTGCCGTGGCAACTGCGGTCAACCAGAAAGCCTTGCTCATATTCTGCAATCATGCTGGATCACCCATGACGTGCGTTGTGCTCGACACAACCGCGTGGCCAAAGACCTGGCGAAACGACTGCGCAACTTGGGCTATACAGTCTTCGAGGAGTTGCGAGTACCAACGGCGAGCTCGTTCATCAAACCCGATGTGATCGCGGTTCGTGACGGCGCTGCTGTGGTGCTTGACGTCAGTATAGTGGATGACTACCGAAGCCAACTTGCCTGGACGGACAAGATCGCGAAGTACAGAACCGACTCTCATAATGCCGCCATTCAATCGGTCCTCCATACTTATGGGCTGTGATGTGAACTCTGTTTCTCATTCACCTGTGATCATTTCTTTTCGCGGTATTATATTTCCTCTTCATGTAGCGCCATTCTTCGACTGGGACTGCCTCTTACGCAGTCACGGATTTATGTCTACTGACTGTTCTAGGTTCCCTAAAAACCTACGACACATTTATGCGGGGAACCTGGCGTTAACTGTTGCCACCTCTCTGACAGTTGTCTCACTATGAAGGACATTTTTCTGTCCCGATGCGTGAGCCTTGACTGTGATAGCACCTCTGTGCCCTGAAGAGCTTTTGACTTTGTGGGACTGACCGTCTAGTTTATTTTATATTTTTAAATTTTTGCGTATTTTCTTATTTTTTCTTAAATCCGCACAAGTAAATGTTCATTTGATGACTGACTATTAACGCTTGCTACTCTTGTGAGAGGACTTGTCAACTGTTCAGTGTTGCTAACTATGCAGCGTCCCACATTTGACAGAGCTTGTTTTCACATTCACCTTTTTACATATCTGTTGCTTAATTAAGATGTCACCGTTTGTTCTCTCCTCCAAAATAAACGGTATAGTGAGAATAAACAAACAACCTTGCTTAAGATGTTGACTGTAATCTTTTAATCGCAGTTATACTCACTTTGCGATGTTACTTTGAAATTAGTGAACTTTATATGGTATAAACGAAATACGACAGCTTATAGAAAGCAATACTTATGAAGTTAGGCACGGCATTTCATTATATTCAGACAGTTCATTTTTGTTATTCAGTTTTTGTGGAGATTCGAACTAGTTTGTTTATTAGCATCCAAACACTTCCGGTGTCCCTTAGAGTTTGTTGAAAACAGTGTACCGTACATGAATAAACCACCTCTTTTCAATCGTCCTGATTAGTACGTGTGGCTTATTACTAGGCACACCTGGCGTCCCATTCGTTCACATAACACATCCTAGGCATAAACTTCTCTTCGGTACTATATACATATATGTGCACAAATTTCTACTTGAACAAGCTTGAAGCACTGTAAAACAGTTCTCTTTCTGAGGCCTACGAACATCCCGCACATTTATAATTTGTAAGATCTTGCTGATATTTTGCACGGTCTATCGCACTAGATTTGACAGGTTTCAGAAAGCCAGAGGACGAAGTGTTCCAGGGGAAGTTCCATTCACGGATTAACTCCAAACGAGCAATGCAGTCTGTAGTCGGAGTTTCACAGAGAACTGGACAAGCGATCGCAAAACGATACAGAAAGGAGAGGTATACATGATGTTACTTTCTGAGAGCATTTGTCGTAAACATCCATATGGTTCAGACAGAAACGCATCAGAAAGTTACCGTTAGAAAACAGCAATCTCTGTATTTTCAAAATAACTGATCACAAGTAATAGTCAGTGTATATGTATAAAGAAATGTAAGAACCTTATCAAAGTGTACTTACCAACAAAGCCGAACAATTCGCTGTAAAAGCAGTCTAGTCTGTTTGAAACAAGCAATGGAAATATGATTATATTCGAAATTACTCAGTCAAGCAGCAGAACAAAGTTTTGCACACCACTCGAGGTGTGCAATACGTCGTGCAATAAAGTAACATTTCGCCCAATTTTGGACGGGGATTCCTACGAAATTTGTTCAGTGAGCACAGTTTGAATATATTCATGCGGAATGACACTTTCCATCACCAGGATCATAAGAAAAATAACACTCCGTAGAGTTTATACTGAGTTTATGGTGATGAAGAAAATTGGACCCCATCCAGCAGTGAGGACTTTTTGCCAAACAGTTTCAGTATAGAAATTAAAGCACGTATTAAGGAGGGAGGACCACTGGGACTAAATACATGTTTCCATTAACATGGGGTGAAAACTGAGCATTCATTTCTAACCTGCTCTTGGATCAACAGTTGAAGTCAGCAAGGTGGGATAGAAAAAATGAGATTGTCTAATACCCACTGAGTGACAGTAAGAAGGATTCGCAGAAAGGCGTAATTAACTGTCGTACGTTGAAATAGTGACTGGTAAGCCTTCGTTGCTGCATGAAGATTGAGATATTAGAAGGAAACCATAAGTAATATGTTGACCTCCGTCTTGTGAAGCAAACTACACACCTGTGATCTCCGAAGTTTTTTAGTTGAACAAACTTTGCGAGATTTGCAACAGCCCACTTAACTCGAAATGTTTGAGGCAACTAGATGCAATTGGAGTTGCTTCAACCAAAATGAACATAAACTGGATCACAGTCTCATCGATTGTAGTTTAACTTGCGTCGGCTGAAAGTACATGTGAGAACATTATACTCTTGTAACGATTATCTATAATATCAGAACAGAGAAGACATGCTTTGTGATATTACCCCTATGATGTTCTTCACCTGTCACGAACAAACATAACAAGCGAACGGACCAACGAAACATTCTTAATCACTCGTGCACTAACGATGCAGCAAGCTCCGAGAAAAGGAGGTTGATTGAGTTAGCGCCCTGCGTTCACGCAAAACTAACAGGTAATATCTGATTAACATTGTTTTGTTAAGCAAAGTATCGGTCGAAAAGTTAATAATATCTGTAATTTTAACCTAGAGAGAAATCCTATCCGAGCGATAATCGATTGGAGTTAACAGACAGTATAATGTGTCTCCTCTCGAGACGATCGGGCAACCTGATCATTACTCACAAGCGAAAGTGGTTGAGCGTTCACATATGATAATTCGGTCGTGCCTAATGTGAGGTCAATGGCGCAGTGGTAAACACGGTTGCCTCATGAAAGCGTGGCCGGAGTTCTAGTCCCGGTGGCAAGGATATGCACTACTGACGAGCTCTAATGAGAGCGAAACTCGAGTCTAGTGCTTCTTTTCGAAAGGGGCCGACTGGAAAGTCTATGGGAATGCGACAGCTGCGATCAATTGTGGGTGATGTTCAATTTATATGTTCCATTAATTGCTAACAGCCTTCTGCTACTATTATGTAAAAACAGCTTAAACAACGTGCCCAGGTCAACTAGTCGACCGGTTGCCAGGACGGGTTCGGTGATCAGTGAAACCGGATTCTTTGATATCGTAGTTGTTAACCACTTCGGACTTTACTTTGCGCAGGCTGATTCAAGTGCCGATCATGAGTATTTCTACTGTTACGCTTTTTTGCAAACTACATTCGACATTTCTTATCTTTTTTTGACTAAATAAATAAAAGGAACTTTTTGTCTTAAGTTGCTGCAATGCGTCAACATATTAATTGTCATACTTGCCGTCGATTAGCGAGATACAGGTTACAAACGGCATTAGAAAATGATACGTATCGGTCGCATAAAGTGAGTTTCATACCAGCTGAAGTGTGCTGCAAATTCACATACGGCTTCACGTAAAGGGAGTGTAAAAGATTGTGTGCAGATAAGGGGATATTCATGAGTATATCAGGGTCCTTCGGTGGAACCAGTTTGTCTTGGTCATTACAATTATAAATCTGAACCTAATTCTTAATGGCTATCGTGTTCAATGTGTGGTTACAGAATACAGAAAACAATTGAAGTAAAACCTGAGACATGCATTTTTTTTACATCGAGTGACCTTCTTACGTTTCACATAAATTCTGAATTAGAATTAAACTGCTAGTTACGAGAACATATTGACTGTCTGCTAGACAATTCAAGACCATTGGAAACGTTAAAAATTATCAGTAGTACAATTAAGGCAACGTGAACGAAGCTAAATGTGCACGGCACTCACAAATCATCAGTCGGAACTGGCAGCTGACACTTGGTTTAAATATTGAACACTCCACTTGCTTGAACATACACTATATAATGATCTAGAAGATGACCGGCAATATACCAAAACTGGAGACAATGATTAAACTATTGCAATTATTTGGTGAACTCGAGTACCTGAAAGCTTATCAGGACTGAAACAGAGTTCTATTACGACCTCCTAATGTTAGCTCCCCTGGAAATATAAAACAGAACATCAACCTGGAAATGTTTGATTCTACCTGGAATCTTAGAAAGGACACAGTGACTGATCATCAATTGCGCACACAAGATACTGCATACGCAGGAAACAAATGAAGCTGTCTGACATTGAAGAGTATCACTAAATGCACTCTTGAATGCTTAAGTAACATGAAAATGGTAGGCAACTGACGTGTTCTTGGCATTATACAAACTTCTGTCTGATAGTAAATTTCAGTAAGTGAACATCCTTCATCACTTTCTTAACCATCGTAATTACTCAACCTTATCCAGCCCCATACAACAATCCAGTGTAAACTTTAAGATAGAAAACAGGCTGGAGGAAAAAGTGTATATTTATTATTACTGGAAAAAATAAAGACGACTTTGTACAACGTCCGTAGGTCACAGTCATTATTCAGACGGACCCCTACAGCATCTTAAAACAGTGACGTTCTATGGTTAAAAACTCAACAGATGTGTTAATTCTGACTTATTATCTGTAAACTACTTATAATAGTTGACCAATCTTGGACAACTTTTATTTACTGCATGCGTTTTTAAACTGATCCCCCCGACTTTCATTATTCTAGACTAACGATCTGGAGTCTTCTGGCTGCAGACTGAATCAGCGACGGATACCTCATCGTTATAACGACTATCCAGAAAAACTATCTGTAATCACTGAAACAACAAAACACTGGTTACAGATAGTCGACGGAAAATATGAAGCATATCACAGAACTTACCATGAGGCTGTCAGAACCCCCGGCATGTCATTTGCGTGTATTTCGAAAGAGGACAAATTCATTCAGACGGTTGATCAGTCCCATTTACTCGGCACTGTAGCGTTCAAAGAGAGCAGGTCTGTTCGAGCATTCAAAGTAAGTATTTTTCTTACAAATGTATATAACTATATTGGAACAGAATCTTTTGGTGACATTTGGTCATTTCATGGATAAAGTGAACCTCCCGTCAGAGCTCACCCCAAAATCGAGGGAAACCGTGGAGATGCTGCACGATTTTAATAAAGTCCCCATTTCCACCTATGGAATTTTGTTGGAAACATTTCAGAGTGACCTCAAACGCTTGGAACAATGTATAAATTCACAACGTGGAACAATAGATTCGTTGAGAATTCGTCTAAAAGACCAGGAAAATAAACTAGACGCTGTCCATTTGGCTCTGAAGACCAAGGAGGTAGGTTATTTTTGAGAACTGTCCACTGTATTATTTACTTTCAAGTTAACATGAAACAGGGGTTTTTGAAACTGGCCAGATCAAAACAAACAGTATTGGCTAGAAGTTACTCACAACTGTCACCTGCCTTTTCTTTCTTTCCTCTTCCTATATAGGGTTTGCTTTTTCTTCTTCGTGGTTGTGTGGCAGTTAAGCATCAGTGTGAACCACTGATGTATTGCTGTCTATTATGATGATGAGGATGATGATGTTAAAAATTACACAAGATGCGGAAAAATTACTCATAATTCAGCGAACAAGTGGCCACTCATAAGGCAGAAACAGGGTTGAAGTTTTGACTCATCCAGATGAATACACATCTGCCAGGAATTCACTCCGAATGCACAATGGTGATTTGTGTTTCCAGATCGATGCTGCTTCAATGAAACGGGGGTTGCTTACACGAGATTAATCCAGCTAGACTGTATGCCAAGTTTCCAGCACAGACTTCGTGCTCAGGCTGCAAGGGGTACGGTCTCAGGTGTTCAGTAACCTGTTGGGAAGATGCTTGTAAACCCTGAGTAATACTGCTCACTCCGTGTAGGCTGTGTGCGTTTCTCCTCTGGCAAACCGACGGGGATAAAATGGTTTAGATTTGGGGGGAAACGGCAAGTGATTTTCGAAAGTCCTGGCTTTGAACGGGCAGCTGTTTGGTACTCCTGTACTAACCGGCGTGTTGCAGAATAAGCCTTAACGACTGTAACACGACAGTCACGTTTCACGGAGGGTAAATTATCACCGTCTTTGTAAGGTAGGAAACTATAAACGTACAACTTGGGCGCTGATGAGTAGTTAGGGATTTGGTTAATTTCAAGTTGAACATCACCCACAATTGATCGCAGCTGTCGCATTCCCATAGACTTTCCAGTCGGCCCCTTTCGAAAAGAAGCACTAGACTCGAGTTTCGCTCTCATTAGAGCTCGTCAGCAATGCATACCAGTAAACTAAAACATCGCCTAGCAGGTTCAGTTAGATCGGACATTTCGACCCGTCTAGGAATTCCTATCCGAACGATAATCGATTGGAGTTAACAGAACAGTACTGTGTCTCCTCTCGAGACGATCGGGCAACCTGATCATTACTCACAAGCGAAAGTGGTTGAGCGTTCACATATGATAATTCGGTCGTGCCTAATGTGAGGTCAATGGCGCAGTGGTAAACACGGTTGCCTCATGAAAGCGTGGCCGGAGTTCTAGTCCCGGCAGTGGCAAGGATATGCACTACTGACGAGCTCTAATGAGAGTGAAACTCGATACTCGGTTTGTATTATATGTTCAGTTTGATGAGATCTATGTCATGAATGCGTGCGTCCATAGCTTATCAGTGACGTAGCGAATAGGGATCTTAACGAACAGTGTGGTAACAGCAAATGACGCCATATATCTGCCTGTTCAACCAGACAGGTATCCCGTAAATCCAAAAGACAGTTAATAAACAAGTTGGTGTACTAACACAGACCACAAATACTGCTTCTTTCTCTAACTGGCATTGAAATTGTTGCATAAAAACGTTTGCGGTTTCATTTCATGAAAGCTTTAATACATTCAAAGAATATTTCATCGTTTTGTGAAGATCAAGTGGCATGTAATAGGTGAGCCTAAACTTCTCTAACCATATACATTCTGTAAAAATTTGATAATAAACCATCAATTCTCATATGCTCCTTCATTAGTAACATGCGGATTTTGTAAAACAATTTCATAAATGAGAGGAATAAAATATAAACCTAGCAAACTCAGAAGTATTTTTAGTCATACTTTAAACCGACTGCTTCACTGCTTAATATCACTTAAGAACATTAACACTCAGTCAGTGTCTCTGTTGATTTTGGTGGTACAACAACAAAACAGTCATTTCTATTTGACTGCCACACTTGATACAATGCTCCGTATTGTTATCCGGAATGTGATGGCAGGACCTGAACAGTTCATGATCATAAAATGGAAATAACCTCGAAAAGTGTGATCGGAATCGTAAGTGCCTAGTAAAAGACAACTGATGATAGTCACTTTTCAAGTGAACCTCCAATAGGTATTCACAGCAGATGAGTAAAGACAAACAGTGCATATTAGTTAATGATTAATGATGGAATACTGATTCACTGTTGCAAAACTGCATATAGCACTACGTCGTACATAAAATCGACTACATTTGGTGGGGCACTTCCTGTGTTTGAGTGTTACTCAGAAAATAGCTGTGGGTTTCAACCAGAGATCATTGCTGCTACCACTGCGACTTTAGTACGACCACTTTGATGTCAACGTCATCAAACTCTAACAATGAATTTTGAAAACTTAGAAAATCTTTTTATTCAACCCACATTTACGGGCTAGCGAAAGCTACCAGGGACGTTTTGAAATTTTGTGCATTGCGTATAAAGGTGCGAATTACGATTGCAAACTTTGTATGCTGTGATAGCTATTGTCAAAAGCGCTTATGCTTTGATTAAAGCTTGATGTTTCCCGGCTGCCCAATCTCACCATAATATGCTTTCAAATTATTTGCTAGTTAAATTTGTTTAGTCCACCAATGTTGAAGCCATCGAAAGAGCCAAATTTCGCGAGTTGACGAATTTCATGAAAGGCTGTTGAAAAGCCGCCTCTTATGAACTTCTTTTGACCAATTAAAACATTTCAAAGCATTTAATTAGCCGTAAGGTTTAAGATAAACGTTTTTGACTGACAGATTAACCACGCAAGTTCATATTTCACGAATGTGGTAGAATAGGATGTCTTCAAGCAGCCTGATGTAGTGTGAAAACGTATTTAGCCCGCACTAATTTTGGAGGGTAAATTCTGTCATACGGTTTTCAGCCCCTTGCTGTTGCTCGAAGTTTCACCAGCTGAGTGTATTCCATGCAGCACACCTAAAACTGGGTGGTTCCAGAGATAAACAGAGTTCATTTTTCATAGATAACTAAATTAAGGAGCTGAATCATTCTGTTTCATTGTGGTTCTCATGCTTTTCGGTTAATAGGTTTTGTGGTATATGCCGTTTTTATTCTTGTCACTCGTGAATTGCCACTCACAAAGAAACGGCCTATCACTGACATGATCATATTACTGTGGCTGAGTCGTCTATTATTGGTCTTGAACGTCTGAAGAATCTGAAGCTTTCCCCCGAATTACACCTACATTCTTCTGTGATCAGAACTCAGAGGTTGTTTTTACACCGTTCAAAAAATTCTGTTGGTCTGCGACTTACGTAAGTGAGCAAGAAATTGACCAGTACACAAATTTTCACAAAACTTTCCATATAGCATTCGTGAACCTGTCCGTAGTACATCATGTGGACTATCTGCAGCTGAAACAAAGGCTTCTGTGGAGCCTTCTGTATGGGCTACTCCAACAGTAACACAGTTAAAACGTAATTTTCGAACACTGACGGTGTTTCCTTACCATTCTTATTGGGTTTAACATGTACCGGTTGCAAAATTTATTTCCAACACAGTGACCGGAAAACCTCTTTGGACAAATTGTCGGTCTGGAGCATTTTTCGGAAATTGATCCTAAACCTGTGTAACTGCAAATTCCTCTTGATTGTCAATCAAGTTTTAAGTACAACAAACATTCAGGTTGGACTTTTAAATGTGATATCCATTTTTTGAATTAATTGTTTCCCCAGTATTTTTTGAAAATTTACCAAGAATGACAACTACGAAGTTTGAGAGTATTACAGATCATCGCGTTGACAACATTTGTTAGATTCTGGTAATCCCAAGGGAAGTTAGCCATCTAGCTCGTGAAGTGTAGTAGACAAATTGAGCTCGACCAAAAGTTACGCGCAAGAGTTAGAGCGAACTGGACAAATGATCAAGAGTCAGCAGACGCACTTAACGTCCCGACTAAAAAAATACATGATGGGTCAAACAGGTCAGAACAAACGACATATATGGACAGGTCCAGCGAAACAAACACTTGTTCATTGATAGACCAGATGACGTACACAACGCAACACATATCCCATGCGAGTTTTCAGAATAATCCCACAGACACAAAAAGCTAACTTTACTTAAATGACTTCATGCTCAACATTCTGCCGGTAATTCTGGATGGTGTCTCCTTCATAGTAGTAATTTTTCCCCAACCGAGATATGTGGCTGCTGACACCGACTTTCGGTCTTATCTTGAGTGACATTGATGCCAATCCGCTGTCACACTTCAAAAAACTATGATGATGCGTTCGGTTATGAGTTCATTTTAATACCGATACTTATTTGTTCCATGTTTTCACCAAAAACAACCCTCCTCGATCAGTTTCCAAGAGGACGTGTGTGGAAATACACCAAAGAAGATGAAAATTATCCATGCTTGGAGTACCCTAGCAATACGCGCCTGATTATGGAAAAAAGAGAATGATTTCAAAGCCACAATCGTGCTGATCTTCACACTAATGAGCTCACATCAGGCACGATCGGAATGTCACGCCTGAACGGTCAGTCATCTTCACTTCAAGACTGAGGCATTTCCACTCCTACTTTCTTCATTGCAGGTAATCCACTTGAGACTGTGGACAGTTTCACCTACTTGGGTAGCATTATCTCGTCAGCTTGTAATATTGCTGATGAGATATCAACGAGGATAGCAAAGGCACGAATTGCTTTCGCCAGCCT
>LOND01000124.1:130470-191020 GCA_014220965.1 Paragonimus kellicotti | reverse complement strand
GAGCGAAGTCAACGGAACAGATAATGTGTCTCCTTTCGAGACGATTGGGTAACCTGATCATTAGTCACAAGCGAAAGTGGTTGAGCGTTCACGTATGATAATTCGATCGTGCCTAATGTGAGTTCAATGGCGCAGTGATAAACACGGTTGCCTCATGAAAGCGTGGCCAGAGTTCTAGTTCCGGTCATAGCAAGGATGGGCACTACTGACGAGCTCTAATGAGAGTGAAACTCGATACTCGGTTTGTATTATATGTTCAGTTTGATGAGATCTATGTCATGAATGCGTGCGTCCATAGCTTATCAGTGACGTAGCGAATAGGGATCTTAACGAACAGTGTGGTAACAGCAAATGACGCCATATATCTGCCTGTTCAACCAGACAGGTATCCCGTAAATCCAAAAGACAGTTAATAAACAAGTTGGTGTACTAACACAAACCACAAATACTGCTTCTTTCTCTAACTGGCATTGAAATTGTTGCATAAAAACGTTTGCGGTTTCATTTCATGAAAGCTTTAATACATTCAAAGAATATTTCATCGTTTTGTGAAGATCAAGTGGCATGTAATAGGTGAGCCTAAACTTCTCTAACCATATACATTCTGTAAAAATTTGATAATAAACCATCAATTCTCATATGCTCCTTCATTAGTAACATGCGGATTTTGTAAAACAATTTCATAAATGAGAGGAATAAAATATAAACCTAGCAAACTCAGAAGTATTTTTAGTCATACTTTAAACCGACTGCTTCACTGCTTAATATCACTTAAGAACATTAACACTCAGTCAGTGTCTCTGTTGATTTTGGTGGTACAACAACAAAACAGTCATTTCTATTTGACTGCCACACTTGATACAATGCTCCGTATTGTTATCCGGAATGTGATGGCAGGACCTGAACAGTTCATGATCATAAAATGGAAATAACCTCGAAAAGTGTGATCGGAATCGTAAGTGCCTAGTAAAAGACAACTGATGATAGTCACTTTTCAAGTGAACCTCCAATAGGTATTCACAGCAGATGAGTAAAGACAAACAGTGCATATTAGTTAATGATTAATGATGGAATACTGATTCACTGTTGCAAAACTGCATATAGCACTACGTCGTACATAAAATCGACTACATTTGGTGGGGCACTTCCTGTGTTTGAGTGTTACTCAGAAAATAGCTGTGGGTTTCAACCAGAGATCATTGCTGCTACCACTGCGACTTTAGTACGACCACTTTGATGTCAACGTCATCAAACTCTAACAATGAATTTTGAAAACTTAGAAAATCTTTTTATTCAACCCACATTTACGGGCTAGCGAAAGCTACCAGGGACGTTTTGAAATTTTGTGCATTGCGTATAAAGGTGCGAATTACGATTGCAAACTTTGTATGCTGTGATAGCTATTGTCAAAAGCGCTTATGCTTTGATTAAAGCTTGATGTTTCCCGGCTGCCCAATCTCACCATAATATGCTTTCAAATTATTTGCTAGTTAAATTTGTTTAGTCCACCAATGTTGAAGCCATCGAAAGAGCCAAATTTCGCGAGTTGACGAATTTCATGAAAGGCTGTTGAAAAGCCGCCTCTTATGAACTTCTTTTGACCAATTAAAACATTTCAAAGCATTTAATTAGCCGTAAGGTTTAAGATAAACGTTTTTGACTGACAGATTAACCACGCAAGTTCATATTTCACGAATGTGGTAGAATAGGATGTCTTCAAGCAGCCTGATGTAGTGTGAAAACGTATTTAGCCCGCACTAATTTTGGAGGGTAAATTCTGTCATACGGTTTTCAGCCCCTTGCTGTTGCTCGAAGTTTCACCAGCTGAGTGTATTCCATGCAGCACACCTAAAACTGGGTGGTTCCAGAGATAAACAGAGTTCATTTTTCATAGATAACTAAATTAAGGAGCTGAATCATTCTGTTTCATTGTGGTTCTCATGCTTTTCGGTTAATAGGTTTTGTGGTATATGCCGTTTTTATTCTTGTCACTCGTGAATTGCCACTCACAAAGAAACGGCCTATCACTGACATGATCATATTACTGTGGCTGAGTCGTCTATTATTGGTCTTGAACGTCTGAAGAATCTGAAGCTTTCCCCCGAATTACACCTACATTCTTCTGTGATCAGAACTCAGAGGTTGTTTTTACACCGTTCAAAAAATTCTGTTGGTCTGCGACTTACGTAAGTGAGCAAGAAATTGACCAGTACACAAATTTTCACAAAACTTTCCATATAGCATTCGTGAACCTGTCCGTAGTACATCATGTGGACTATCTGCAGCTGAAACAAAGGCTTCTGTGGAGCCTTCTGTATGGGCTACTCCAACAGTAACACAGTTAAAACGTAATTTTCGAACACTGACGGTGTTTCCTTACCATTCTTATTGGGTTTAACATGTACCGGTTGCAAAATTTATTTCCAACACAGTGACCGGAAAACCTCTTTGGACAAATTGTCGGTCTGGAGCATTTTTCGGAAATTGATCCTAAACCTGTGTAACTGCAAATTCCTCTTGATTGTCAATCAAGTTTTAAGTACAACAAACATTCAGGTTGGACTTTTAAATGTGATATCCATTTTTTGAATTAATTGTTTCCCCAGTATTTTTTGAAAATTTACCAAGAATGACAACTACGAAGTTTGAGAGTATTACAGATCATCGCGTTGACAACATTTGTTAGATTCTGGTAATCCCAAGGGAAGTTAGCCATCTAGCTCGTGAAGTGTAGTAGACAAATTGAGCTCGACCAAAAGTTACGCGCAAGAGTTAGAGCGAACTGGACAAATGATCAAGAGTCAGCAGACGCACTTAACGTCCCGACTAAAAAAATACATGATGGGTCAAACAGGTCAGAACAAACGACATATATGGACAGGTCCAGCGAAACAAACACTTGTTCATTGATAGACCAGATGACGTACACAACGCAACACATATCCCATGCGAGTTTTCAGAATAATCCCACAGACACAAAAAGCTAACTTTACTTAAATGACTTCATGCTCAACATTCTGCCGGTAATTCTGGATGGTGTCTCCTTCATAGTAGTAATTTTTCCCCAACCGAGATATGTGGCTGCTGACACCGACTTTCGGTCTTATCTTGAGTGACATTGATGCCAATCCGCTGTCACACTTCAAAAAACTATGATGATGCGTTCGGTTATGAGTTCATTTTAATACCGATACTTATTTGTTCCATGTTTTCACCAAAAACAACCCTCCTCGATCAGTTTCCAAGAGGACGTGTGTGGAAATACACCAAAGAAGATGAAAATTATCCATGCTTGGAGTACCCTAGCAATACGCGCCTGATTATGGAAAAAAGAGAATGATTTCAAAGCCACAATCGTGCTGATCTTCACACTAATGAGCTCACATCAGGCACGATCGGAATGTCACGCCTGAACGGTCAGTCATCTTCACTTCAAGACTGAGGCATTTCCACTCCTACTTTCTTTATTGCAGGTAATCCACTTGAGACTGTGGACAGTTTCACCTACTTGGGTAGCATTATCTCGTCAGCTTGTAATATTGCTGATGAGATATCAGCGAGGATAGCAAAGGCACGAGTTGCCTTTGCCAAACTGCGTCATCTGTGGCGTCGAAAAGACGTTCGATTGTCGCTGAAAGGAAGAGTATATAATGCTTGTGTGCGTTAGCGTTTTGCTCCATGGTAGGAAAACATGGCCTGTTCTCCATGGAGATGTCAGTGGACTTGCTGTGTTTGCCAACCATCGTCTGCGTCAATTAGCCCACATCAAGTGAACTGATAGCGTGAGCAACACCCGTTTGCCTGTGCGTACTTCAGAACGCCTGGGATGCGCGATCAGTTGGTCAACTACTCACGTTGCACAGCCTGCGATGGTTAGGTCACGTACTCCGCATGCCAGCTGAGCGTTTACCGTACCGGGCATTATATACTGAGACCACCAACAGTTGGGTGAAACCACGTGGTGGTCAAGCAACAACGTGGTCACAAAATATGAAAACCCTGACTGTTTCATTGAGCAAAGTGAGTAGGTGTCGCCTGCCTGGATGGGGTCCTCGTGATCACTCAAATCGCTGGTTAGAGACGCTATCCGAGATGGCAGTGTGCTGTAGTCAATGGCGTGTCTGCATCTATACCATTCCCAGCACTTCCGCACTATCTTCTTTTATTAATTTTCAACCTTCTTAGTAGCGTTTTCTTCTAGGATATTCCACGTCACTGTTGAGGTAAGCGGCAGCTCGAGCCACAGTATTTTTGGCCAGGTCCACGACTGTTATGTCCAGTCGTCTCGAAAAAAATGTTTGGCGCTGCTACCCGCTAACTCTGATCGATAATCAAGATGGAGAGTTCTGAATTAGGTTGAAAGCTCCAATTTCATTAAAACTGGTTAGCAACATATTTTACTGAGCAGTTGATTATTTGGGGAGTTTATTTAATTTCAAGTTGAACACCACTCATAAGTGATCGCAGTTTTCGCATTCACATAAGCCTTCCAGCCAGTCTGTTTTGTTAAGTCGCTGTTGGTGAATCGGGAAAATCTATTTAGTTACGCGCGGCTGACCTTTCCATTATGGCTGATTCAAACGGTTGGGTTAATAGGACCAACTACTAAGTCCAAAAAGTGTTTAGGAATTTTTATCAAAATGTCTAGAAGCTGTACAGTGCTACTGACTAAGTCACAATAAAAGTGCTCTCCCACTTTTGACGTCAATTAACCGGATAGCCGAATTATCCGGCAGGATAGGTGTTGGAAATGGAGCAACGAAAAAGGACTTCACAAAATGGCCACCGGTCGAAAGAAAATGAGCTTACTAAAACAATCAATGTCACGATAAGGACAGCATGCTAATGGATACCAAAAAAGGATGTTTCATTGAATGAACAATGCGAATTATAGAAAAAGAGAACGGGTACATTCCTTGCGCGCAGTCACAGTATAAAACTCGTCATAATCGTTCACTGTACTCAGCAAAACGCAAAATCAAAGTAAATTTAAGACCAAATTTCTACAGGGGAATAAAACACGCCACAGAAAATCCAGTATTCGGCATCGCACCAAGCGTAACCCAGCGAACGTTTTAAACAAACTTCAACGAACTCAGCAAGACTCGAGTTCCACTCCTGTCATAAGTCGTCGGTAGTGAATATGTGTACCAGGGTCGCGATGTGCACTCCGAACCCAGTTTGATGAGGCAGTTGTACCTATCCGTGTGCCCCTGAACTCACATCAGGCACAACAGGATCACCCTACCTTTACTGTTTGTTCCGTTCATCTGATATTTTGAGGTAAATACATCCGCAGTGAACAGGTTTCATGTGGCGGACAGGTGAGTTAAAACAGTAGGATTTCTGTTTGAACATGGACCGACAAGTAATTACAGCTGCTGGCTGTCGATGACGGATGAACGGCAAGTTAGATCCGAAGGTATCAGAAGCTCAAACCTAACTCCCAAATAAGATGAGGATGAAAACGCCTATTCACGTCCGAGCCTAATTGTTAATAGTTCAGTAAAATAATGGAACACATCAAATTGCGAAAGCATGGAAAAAGAAGCAATGCAAGATTCGATAACAACAAACACTCTGATGGAGGAGGCCTGCATACTCGTCTGGGTAGCAAAGAGCGAAAGACCTCTGAATGACAAACGTAGCCATTCTTCATGCCAGTGAGGTTATAACAGAGCTTCGTAAAGGACGGACAAAAGTGAAACATGTGGAATTCGTATAAATCTTCAATAGAGACAAACACGTTCCAAAATCGCCACAACGGCTAATACTGTCATCCTATTCTATTTTGTTTCTACAATAACTTATACACCCAAGGCAATAGAATACATTAAAGCAAAGCTAGCCATGGTTTTCTTATTGCCAAAGAAGACGGCAAACCAGTATAGGCTTTGAAAACAGTGTAGGTAACTAGCCCTATACAAAGGTACAAACACAAGCAATCAGCTCACATCCGCAATCAAGGAATAGCTCACTAAAGGTAATCCCTACCTATGCTGAACAGGAACACCAAGGAGACAAGACGCGCGCACAAGAAGTCGAATCGATTCAAACAAGTGGTATTCATTCTGCACGGAGACAACTGATGTAGCCTATACATACTACAATGAGGCGAAGTATGAAAATATGTACAATACACTATAACAGATTCGTTTTGGAAACTTATGACCCGCGAGGTTAATGAAGGCTAGAAACGTTTGACGTTCGATTCGCGAACATGTAGTACGGAACATAATGATGCCCAAAACCTTGGAAAAGAACGGAAGACTTTGAATTTTAACTACAAATGGATTCACTCCCAAACTAAGGTCAGCGCTTGCACATACATAGATTTTCATTGGCGTTGACTATTCCCACCTCAAGGTCAATGCAGTAAAAGTGGCACGAACTAAGTAGAAAACAGGGGAGAAGCATGCGCCAAAATAAAGTTCCCGCACCTTACGGCTAATTGAAATAACCTTAGAAATCAAAATAGTTCTCCGTTTAGTCTCGAAAAATAACAAGTTCGGGGGAAAATCGACTTTCCTCAGGAGAAAACCTCATACTTTCTAGTGTTTGTAGAAGGTTATTATCTACCATTAAGCGTTCAGTCTTTTTATTAACGTAATGAGAGTACAGCGTCTAGCCGATCGGTGACCGGTCGCCATTCAGACTTGCTTCTCTTCCTTTGGCACCATTTACTCAGCAGAACCTCTTACATCAAACCCTGTCTTGCCTAGTTGTGTGCTGGTTTGTGCGAGCTGACTCCAATGTCAATTGAATAGACGGCTTGTTCGCATCGGTCAGCCAAGCTACACTGACAAATCATCAGCCCAGGAGCCAAAGTATTCATGTCTGCGGCTGTTACACTGAACGAAGCTGACCGCCACTGACTCCGATAATAACTTGCACTCGAACTTGAGCAGCCTGATTGCACCGACTACCCAAATCTCAATCGGCTGGTTGTCCCAAGTTGACCACTCAAGCGAAACTTTTGCCTATCGAGAGGGACACCGGACTGCCGAGTGTGTATCCACCTAAAATAGATGTAGTGACTTATGAAACTTGGTGTGTGCACTTCGACTAATCTTATCTCGACGAAAAGCTGGCAGGGCGCATTTTTGCTCGCACCCACGGTTAGCAACGAGGCGCTCTCCTGGAAATATTCTTGGGCAAGCGGCATAATACTCAAAAAACAAATTGAGCCTTGGTTGTTATCGAGTGAAACCAGCAGAATGCGGCGGCCGCAAGAACATCACCATTATCATTACAACACACTTGAGTCTAGCCAGAAGGTATTGTGATTCAGACGGCCGCTCACTTCAACGGTGATGTGAGGTACCTAGAAAGAAACGTTCCATAAATAACAAAACAATACCAAACAGGAAAGCAAGGACTGAAATGAATGCAAGTAAGCGATTGGTTGCAACACACCTGCCATCTCAGATAGCGTCTCTAACCAGCGGTTTGAGTGATCACGAGGACCCCATCCAGGCAGGCAACACCTACTCACTTTGCTCGATGAAACAGTCAGGGTTTCATATTTTGTGACCACGTTGTTGCTTGACCACCACGTGGTTTCACCCAACTGTTGGTGGTCTCAGTATATAATGCCCGGTACGGTAAACGCTCAGCTGGCATGCGGAGTACGTGACCTAACCATCGCAGGCTGTGCAACGTGAGTAGTTGACCAACTGATCGCGCATCCCAGGCGTTCTGAAGTACGCACAGGCAAACGGGTGTTGCTCACGCTATCAGTTCACTTGATGTGGGCTAATTGACGCAGACGATGGTTGGCAAACACAGCAAGTCCACTGACATCTCCATGGAGAACAGGCCATGTTTTCCTACCATGGAGCAAAACGAACGCACACAAGCATTATATACTCTTCCTTTCAGCGACAATCGAACGTCTTTTCGACGCCACAGATGACGCAGTTGGCAAAGGCAACTCGTGCCTTTGCTATCCTCGCTGATATCTCATCAGCAATATTACAAGCTGACGAGATAATGCTACCCAAGTAGGTGAAACTGTCCACAGTCTCAAGTGGATTACCTGCAATAAAGAAAGTAGGAGTGTAAATGTGCCAGTTTTAGGGCAGCAACCTGCATTTCGAAGGTGCGAGGCGAAATTTGATACAAACTAGCCCAGGTCCTTCGTGTTGTGCAGCATAGTCTGTATGTCTCCGACAAAGGAACTAGGTAAGACCGTTTTCAACGCATGTTCCCTGTCAGCCAACCTAACGTTAGGTTGAAGTTCAACAACAGGCTCATAGATTCGTCAAGCCCACTTTCGAATATGCCGTCCATGAGGTCGGACATCCTCGTAAAGCACATCTAGAAGTGCTGAACGTCCCAGATGGTTGTCTATGTACTCTCACCTCGCTTGTAGAGTGGACACATCGTGATCCTAAAACATTCCATGTACTTCCCGGTAGGTGCTGTGTAATTGAGGCAGTTTCACAGAATGTTACAAGCAACCGAATCGCAAACAGCTTCTACCTCTTAAAAACGACGACCGTTGGCTGTCTATGAGTGGCGATATTTCTCGGTCCGTCGCGGTGTAAAAGTATGATCTACACTCCCCCGACCTGACCAAATTTCTGCCTGTTCATCACGTAGGTGTTTTATTTGGGTTCAGCGAGTCGACGTAACATAGGAACAGTGAATAAATTGGGCGTGACATATACTAGACCAGTGGTTCTGTAATTTTCACGAAGACTTCTGGTTTCATTTTCGGGAACGGGAATTACTGACGATAAGCGCCAGTCATAGGGGACCTCTTCAGCTTCCCAAACCGTCTGGAGAAATTTTGTCACCTCTAATATTAATTCCTCCTCGTCATCCTTGAAAAGAGGAGGGAAAAGATCTGTTCCAATGGCCTCGTTTCATTTCAATAAATTAAGCTCCGGAGCCACTTCTGCTTCCGACGAAGGGCCATCTGGAATGCGACAAATTACCATCGTCTACAGTGTCTGATTGAAGCCAGCTGAACTGCTTCCCGAAACGTTCAGTCCAACTGTTAAGTCAGCACAATTGTCTACTAATACGTTAGCCAGCTTTTTTACATGTGTTCTCACCTACACCGACACGATGGCCAATAAGGCCAGGAATGAAAGAAATAGCGTTCTGCTATTCCCAGATAAAAAGGACTCTTTCCATCTCTTTCGACTGTTCGACCAAGTGGTACTCACGGTCTTTGCGTAAGCTTTCGATCAGCCTGCGCTTACGTTCTCGGCCGTCCTCATAATATTAATAGACAAGTGAAACCGAACGACACCAATTCATAATGTTTATGGACGTGACAGATGTCCACCTTTGTCGCAACTGCCTACACCATAAAAACGAACAACCGAGTTGTAAGTGAAAGTAAGGCGTCATCAGCAAGACAGCTTCCTTACGGCTTTCACTGCCCCGCATCATTAAGTGCACTCACTTCACAGACAACTCGGCCAAACAACGACAGCATTCACGCCACTGAGCTCGATTAGCCGCCATCTCACCTAATATCTCCATCCGCCGACACTGGGGGCACCAATGTCCGAGACGAACCCGATCTACAGTGACCAACCCCTTCGTGAACGATTTCATTTGTCTACGCCAGGTCATCATCTGTCCACCTCGCACCTTGCGCCAGTCGGCCGCAGCGTCCGCAAAGAGTGCTCGGTGTGGCAGATGACTAGCTGATATCCTTAGTACATGACCTAAGCCATTTAAGTCTGTGTAAACTAAGGATTGAATGGAAGAACTCGTTTGACAATCAGTGCCAAACACCCGCTTCCTAACCTCCTCGTTGCTTACTCGTTGGTGCCACCCGATACGAGCGATCGAACGCAGACATCGGTGGTCAAATACCTGAAGACGGTTCACGTCTTCTACCCTGAGCGGCCATGTTTCGCTGCCGTAAAGTAATACAGCCCTCACTGTCGCCTTTCATATACGACCCTTAAGTCTCAGCAGGATGTCTCTCTGCCACCAGAGGTGTCCTAAATCAGCGAATACTGCTTCTCAAGTATACAGCCCTGTCAACCACTTTCACACCTTTATCATACAACTTCTAACCCACGAAATCATAGTAATCCTGTAGAATGACTTCAAACATGGAGGCTGTAAGATGCATTCCGAAGTACTTAGCAGAAGTGCGAAATGACGTCTAACATTGTTTGTGCTGCTTGAAAGTTGTCAAACAGCAACACCTTATCGTCAGCATAATCAAGATCAGTCAGTCTTTCACCAGGTAGGAGGTCCACGCCGGCATCTTGTGAGTGCCGCAGACAGTCCTTCCATTGTTTGGTTTGTGACAGTTGTCACCCGAGGGCACAGGTAAAACAGAAATTTGAGCAATAAAACAGAAGGAGAAAATCTTGATGGATGAACAGTGTTATTGTCTTACATACATTTGCCAGTCAGTTTTCGTAAGGCCGACTGTTGGACGATTTCATCAGTCTGATATTGCAATCATAACAGAAACTCTATCCAGTGATATGTCCGCCCTACTACATGGTTCACTTTCTATGGTGGGGTTTTCGACAGGGCGACTTCTAGATCCAGCTGTCTTACACACTACCGATTACATTTACCAGCCGTTATATTTGGATTTCCTTAATTTAACCGTGTTTTCTAGCTTTTTTGTTAAGAACGGCACAGTCCACTAGTGCATTGTTTGTGTTATCCACCATATGGTCTCATTGGTTAGCGATAAGGAAAATGACCACGCCGCTATGTTTACGGCGGTTGCTCTGGTGTACATCAGGTGAAAACTCTTTACGTTTCGCTTAGAACCTTTGGATACAGACCTTCCTAGATTATTTGGGACTATTAACTCTGTTTGAAAACTATACCGTCTCCACAGATATTCACTGCATTAATTTACTACGGCAGGTTATGGGCGAATTGAGCCAGTGGCAACTTCCTTCCTCAGCATTGGGGATAAAGCGCATGTTACTAAGGTATTCACTGCACCAAACGAACAGTGGACAGCGAGTTTGTAATCCTAGTCTGCCAGATGCTTTCCCTCGAAGTCACATCAACTTCCAGTCAACGTTGCAAATGGGTTCTTTTCACGCGTTTCAAAGGCATTATCAAATTGCAGTTATAGTGGAGTCCTGACAATCCGAAATTGAAGTCACTTTGCAGTGTTGAATTTCAGGTGCTTTGAACAAATAATCTCTCGAAGGACCCGTGTCTGGAGATGGGTTTCCTCTAACCTGTGTAGAAACCCACGGTGTCGTCTGGCAACAAATAATGATCTCCAAGTTGTTATCCACGTTTTCACAGCACAGAAACACAGACACAGTTTAAGTCTTCACGCCGGTCGTCGGGTCTCTCGGGCTTCCCAAAAATTTATCTACGTGTTGTGTCTGTAGAAACGAACGCCGCATAGTTAACAACTGCTGTTATAAACAGATCGTTTGCCAGGGGGTAGCTGCTTGTCTCAAGGATACAGATCGGACGTACGCATACAATAAAAATACTGCTCATTAGTGAAACTAGTAAAAACTGTTGGAGATTCTCCAGAAGAAGATTATATTTACCACCATTTAGGGTGCCGTGGCAGATAACCGATACCGATCGCTCCCATAGTATGCACACCCGGAAGTCGGGAATTAACCCTATCCTACATATTACAGTAGTAAATCATCCGGATATATAAATAAGGCTGCTTTTTCACAAATTCACCAACATTTTTTGCGTGTCAGTCGATTGTGCAAATATACGCTGAACATCCAATTTTGGCACTTGAAAACGCACTGTTCGTATTCAGTACAACGGTATCAAGAGCAAACCATGTCCATAAAATTAGTATGGTTAAAGTAAGCCAGAGAGTTTGAGGAAATTCCCAGTTAGCCACAAAAAGAAGCTGCCACCGGAAGATGTTCTCCGTTATTCATCACTAAAAACAGGTGTTTGCCGTGGTTTTCTTCCGTGAAGCTTCTGCACTCCGCTGCGATTACTTATCCTCTCGAAACATAAAGTTGACCTGCCTCCTTAATTTTTCACTCTGCTTAATGTACACTCAAATTATAACCCACCCAGTATGTCATAACCACGGTCGCATATGTTTACTATCGGGATACTGTGTTCTGCATAAGGATGTTTTCAATTCCAAGCTTAATCGTCGTGCCGAGAAATACGGGGACATAACAAAATATGAGTGCACAATCTTTTGACTGGAATGCCTTTAAGGCTGATTTTAAATTGGTAGCGCTAAAAACCGTTCTCTGTTGCTTTCCAGTGAGTGCAGATGAATTTTTGGTTGTTAGCGTACATACAAGTGCAATGCCTGCAGTCAGGTCCCTGTAGCTCCCAAGTGACGCATTGTAGCTTATGTTTTGTCTTACTGTTTTATCCACTTGTTGAGCTCTGATATTGCACCAGCGCACATAATCTGTTCTTAGCTACATATGGCATGTAGTCTATTTTAGTAACAGCGGACACTAATAAGTGGGATGTCAGGAGTGATGGCGAATCACACGGGTTCACTGCAGTCTATAGTTGGTCGGCCGATGCTTATAGGCTCATCGCTTCCCGAGAAGCTAATGACCCTGATTAGTTCTCTTGAGCAATGAATCAACCAGCAAGGCTAAGCAACATCGTGGGCATCAGATATCATTGCAGAAATGTCTGTTTGACTGGAACACCTGGATCGTGAATCTACAAATCGTTGAAACTATTATGGTTTAGGCCACGGTTGCATGTATCAACGACCCTTGTCCGGTTGAGGATCTCAGCATACGCTAGCACGCACTCAGCAAGACATAGTTTCATAGAGTGAATACACTGACAAACAAAACAAATCAACCCCAGAAAATGAATCGCGCTGTCCCTGGTACTAGCAAATTTAATACGAGAAAGAAAGGGTACACAGAAGAAAGCACATCTGCTCGAACGGTAAATGGTGTACTCTCCCAACTTGTTGGGGAAATACATATTCGCCTCAATGTTCGCTGTACTCGCCGAGAAAACTGAAATTTTCACGCGGAAAATTTGGACGCCCGTTGTTTTATTCGATTTTCGTTTCCGGAATCTGTACCTGGTTAATCCGTCACGCGACCCAGACCCAAGTTCACTTGAGACCTATAAATACAGCGGCTGTGCATCCGTACTGTCATTTCGGGCTGAACAGCGAGTAGAGCTCTTTTGAGGACAGTCTTTATCATACTTGCTGGTGAGTCTGAGCTTCAAGGGTTGTCGCCCGTTACTAATGCTTTTGGTTTTTTTATACCCCGTGTTCCGTCTGTGATCGGACTACTGCTTTTAGTGCTCCGTTTTTTGTTTTTGTCCTTTTCCTTCTGGGTTTGAAATGCAAGCATTCAAATGAACGACGCAATAAACGAGTGACATATGACCGGTCATTACTTGGTCATTATCGTTTGTGACGGCAACCACTGTCTGATCACACCTCTTAGTACGTCTCAACCAAGCATGACAGACGTAAGTTAACAAACCGATGTGTAAACTGTTCGGTGGTCCCGCAAATGATACTCGGCATGTAACACTTTCGACCCAATTTGCTTGATGATAACAATGCGCCTGAACAGGTGAGGTAAACTTTGTTTCATTGCAGTAAAATTCTCGTCCTTTTTCTGTTTACACGAAACGGTGTACCACTTTTGGCCAAAATCTGCAGTGTAGGAGTCACAGGTTTAGAAATAATTCGGAAACGATGATACGCGGAGCAGTATCACTCCCATAAATGTTGGCATCTCTTTCCGCATTGCCAATCTCTCTCGTGAATCCGAAGGAAGCAGGATGATCTACTATGTCAGAACCAGCCAGGTCAAAGCGAGAAAATGCTTTGACTGTCAAGTAATGTCATGCATTTACGGCTCCCTACGAGGTCAGCAGAGAACACAGTGACTTAGCCATCCGAAAGTTTAGTAAGGAATTTTGGCGTACGGTCAGCCACTTACCAAAAGGTACTGCTTGTGATCAAGTAATCTCCACTAACGTGAATCGGCCGTGACGTGCCATGGAGTGGCGGATCGCTGACAGCTAACAGATGAGGTGACAGCCCAAGAGGTCATTTGACAGATCACTGATAGCCCGCAGAAGAGCATTCACGAACTGAATCACGAGGGTGCTACATCTGAAACGGCTATGCAGAAAACATCACTTTAAGGTTTTCCGTGAAAGAACATTTCAGCATCTGCATTCCAACGATACGGATAGAAGGGAAACATTCTACTCGTGATACTTAGCCAACGGCGAGGTTCATTCAAATTTCCTGCGATGCGGTAAAACGCTGTTTGAATGATTCCGTTAAGAAACGCACGTTTAGCAAACCTTCAACCTGCAGCAATTTTCCGTAGTTTAGAGTTGGTTTGCGCGAAATATCATTCATGGTACACTGGTGCGTCCTTGACCCCGCGTTTTTCTACCTATTATTGGACTGGATCACGTAACCTTCCTGATTGGTCAGGTGGTTCTCGCCTGATGGCATTACACAACTTACCACCAGCCCAAACAATAAACTCTGCTTGCTTTGGTCCAGTGTTTCTCCAGTATAATATTACTACGCGTTATAATTTTTACGTTCCCGACATAACAGCTTAAATTCAATCGAAAGATCAATGACGCTGACCGACATTCCGTCCAATTTCGCTGTTAAGCTGATTTTTAGATATTCTAGGTTGGATAGCAATACAAGTTAGTTAGTTTTTATCCCAGAAAGTTCCACATGTGGTCGGTAGATTTCAAATTTAGAAACCGTATAGACCAGGGAAGAGTCCAAATCCTAACAGTCTATGATGACAACAACTACTGTCACACAATGTAGTTTCCTGTTATCGGCCTCTAAGAATTTAATCGTTCAATCGTTTCCAAAGTGTTCTTCTGAGGAACGAGAATTGATGCAGCCTATGAACTGTAAATCTAGAAGCGAAATGGATGATCGTTTTTCGCCTTCAGCAACCGTTTTGTCTTGTGTTGAACGTCGTACTTCATTGACCACTTCTAGAAGAACAAGTCTAGCTACTAAACTTTGGACATCATTCCATCTAATTTCCCAGACTTTTCCCAATTCTCGTTAACTTTCGTTGTTTCAATCCTTCGATGATCCAAACACTCATATTACGATGACCTTCCAAACTCTGAGTTGTACAGTGAAGTCGGCCAGTTGTACACCCAACAGATTCAACACACTAGTGTGCATCAGTCGAAGCTGATTTTTATCAGGGCATACAAGCGAGGGCAAATCGAAAATCAGGTGGACGCTGGTTGGGAGATGTGTGCCTATTATCTTTCCAGTCGCATCAGCCACCAGATGAACTGTCCGTCTAGAGTGACGCGCTATAATTTTTGTACTTTTTACATCTCCATCTTTTCCTCTTAGTTGGCTAAACCAGTCAACTGGGAAGCTGGTTTCGACTGTCTGAGTGCGCTGTACTAGATGCAGTGGATACGGTTGAGGTATAATAAGCCCAAAAGGTAGGTCGCTATGAAAAGTCAGTGGACTTATTCTGTAGGTCGATGGTGAATAGGGTAGCGCTTGGAGGGCTCATGTTACAACACCGCTGCGTTTTTGGCCTCATTGCATGGAATTTTTTTCGATGTTGTCGTCTTGCGTTTTACTGACCTCCACCAACCGTTCGATCACAGGACTTTCTTTCTTTCTAACATTATAACACGGATTCAGGAGTACACAAGCATTCTTTGCTCCCTGTAACCTGTACCTTTCCAGTGGATTCAATCAGTCTAGAGCTGTTCTGCGGTCCGCCTTTGGTGACAGATTTATGACTTAAAAGAGACCCAACTGCGAAAAATCTGGACTTCTGCTGGAATTGAACCAGCTGAACTACGAAACCTCACCGGAAGCTCATGGGCTGTGCACTCGTACTTCCACTTCGGACTGGACAGCAAGTAAGGCTCATTTGAGGACAGTCTTTCTTCTACTACTACTTATCAGTAACACAGTTTCCATGCTCATCGGTGGTTTTGATGGATTCAGCATGAACTGATCGAGAAATCCTGCTTGGGCAGTCAATCGGCTGGATGATTTGATGGATTCCATATGACACAGTTGGTTGACTGGGTGACTAGGTGCAAATGCGAAGTTTCTCAGCTTGTGGCGTGGCATTCTAGCTCAGCTGGTAGAGCATTTGCCGCGTTTGGGCATGTTTCTGTCGCTGGTTCGAATCCAGCCGAAGTCCAGATTTTTCGCAATTGGGTCTCTTCTAATTATCAAATCTGCCAAGCAACTTGCCAGACCTCTGACTGTCTTCTCTCCGTCTTTTGCTTGCTGAATTTGTTTTGAAGAACCGGTCTTTTAATCCTCCCATTCAAGACACGTGAAGTGGCACCTCCTTAGTTTCGTCTTTTGAATCCCAGACTCCTTTCTCTCAGATGGAGTCCAGGTGAAGTAATATTCTTTGTGTTTGCCATGGAGTTTCAACTAAACATTGACATACTACATAAAAAAATCAACACAGACGGCACTTTTTGTCAGCTGAACTCTGCGCGCCACCGACTCACAAAAGAAATTTCACTAGACCAACCACCGTAACAGGTCACTCGGGACTGTCGCATTACCACAACTATCCATAATAACCCTCATGTCGCAGTGGGAAAACCACAATCTGTCTGTCTACTAATAGCTTACATATAGGTGGATTTAATCATTTTGAGTAAAAGGTGGAGAGGTCAAAGGCACAACGAAGAAGAAACACTTCTGAGGAGGGCTACCAAAAGTGGTCGAAACATTGATTATTACAACCTGATTGTACCGTTGTATTCTCAATCCATTTATTGACGAGAAGACAGTTGCATTTTGATTACATCTTTACTATAGGTGCCTCGATATGCTGCTTCTGTTGGCTGTTAAAGACACCGGTCACCCCGTTCATTATCGATTTACGCGGAATTGCTAATGTTATAATGACCAGTGCAGGCTGGAGGCACAACGACACAATGCCTCACGTCAGGTGAAGAGTCACGTATAATTTGGATTAAAATGACGGAGGGTTTGTCCACAACTAATATCTTCAACTTTATTTATTTTAACACGGTAAACGCTGACCTTAATGTGTACTGTTTTTGGCTACGACGGTGTTGAATTTGGTGGACAAATGAATCATTAACTGCCACACCATTGCTCATTGAAACGCGCTGGTTCAGATCACTTCCATGAGCTCGTGTTTTTTGGCTGCGCACTGCATGAGCTGGTGAACTGGTTTTGAATAGTAAGCTACTGCTTAGAAGTTCGACTGACTATGGTATACGTTAGCGCATCAATCGAGCTTGTAGGTAATCCTAGTCATTGTGACCCAGCCACACAGGTACAGCATCTATCGGTCGACTGATCATAGTACCCGGACTATTCAGCTTGATCACTTAGTCGACACACCGGTGTGTGTCAAGCAAACAGGCAGATGGGAACGTGGCCAATGCCCTTGTTGTGACCATGGACCATTCAGTTTACACCCGTTTCTCGTTTACCTGTGTGTATGCACCCAACAAAGTCGAATGCGTCCAGTACAGGTCAGTGTGTCCGATCTACCGGCGTGCACAAACGTCAGCTCTGATTTATATCGAATAACTACCGACACACACCGTAATTATCGTCACCATCATCATCATCACAACAGTTTTAAACCTGATCAGAAGATAGTATGACTCAGCCTGCCGCTCATTTCAACAGTAACGTGCAGTATCTTAGAAGAATACGTTAATGAGCAGGTTAAAAATAATGAAAAAGGTTAGGCGGAAAAACCAGAAATGGTATCCATACAGGTAAGCCACACGCCTAGGTGAAATTCCTCTACAAGCGAATAATTCACTTCGTGTTCGTATGTTGGTTAACTAAGATGCCAATACTCCCAATCTAAGTCGATGACTGGAGCATGTGGGCCAGGTGAAAGGAAGCAAGAGTGCAGAATCAAGTGACGATGACAAAGTTCGTCTGATTTAATCGGAAACTGTTCGTTGTTCCTTGGTATTTATAAGTAGGGCAAAATTATTTTCTGCAATTGAAAATAATCTTTGAAAACTGCCGGCACGAGATCATCTGGGCCAGCAGCCCTATTACGATTGAGAGCCGAAAGGCAATTGCGAACCTCAGTCTCAGTGGGTGGTTCCAAATCTACCGACCAGGGTGCTACATCACAAGTTTGTGGCGGCA
Organism: Paragonimus kellicotti; assembly: GCA_014220965.1. Lineage (NCBI taxonomy): Eukaryota > Metazoa > Platyhelminthes > Trematoda > Plagiorchiida > Troglotrematidae > Paragonimus > Paragonimus kellicotti. The sequence continues at coordinate 172,920 of LOND01000124.1, read as the reverse complement.
ACACAATAGAAGCAGGAGGCCAACTAAATTGACCCTCAAAGTGTTCCGCCCAACGCTCTAACCTTCTGGACTTATTATAGATTAGTGTGCCATCTGCCTCGCTGATAGCTTCACTGACAGACGGTCGCCTGGGACCAGTGGCACGGATCAGCTTAAAGAGTTTGCCGGTGTTCCCTGAGGCAAAAGCGGTCTCCATTTCCTTAACTTTCTCCATTAACCAAGCCTCAAGATCAACCTTTAGACCAACAACACACCTGGGGGAAAGTTGATGCCAGTTTGCTCCATTTTCAATCTTTTTCAGCACTTCTACAGTTGCGGAAAATCGCTGGTATTCTGGCTCTCTGTGTCAAGTTGTACTGGTAGTTGACTTAGTATGCGCCTTGAAAAGTTTATTGGTTGCTACTGAGTCACCCACACATACAGCATAAGTGGGCCAGCTAGCTGACCACATGTGCCACAGAAGCATGCAAATAATAATGGCCCCAGCTCTGAGTGAGTGTCCATGACTGAGTACCCTCCAGACAATTTTGCCTATCCGTTCGGGTGATAAACAGTTTCTATATCCCACCCGAGACATAAATCACGGTCAAGTAACAAACGCCTCTCCGGTTCTCACGTGATCTGTTGCGTCACCGTTTGCGTGCTGCCATAACACTTGTAGCAAGCTAGCGGACTCGTCCGTGTTGTACGTGACGGGCATAGATGAGGCACAAGACTATTCACCGTTTACTGGTGAGGAGTAGGGGATGTTGCATTCCATTGAAAGGGGGCCCACTGGAAATCTATGGAATGCGACAGCTGTGATCAATTGTGAGTGATGTTCAATTTATGTTTACCATTTGTTCGAGGCTGACCCGTTTTAAAGGTGAGCTACCTCAGTTGTCTTTGAACCTTCATACTCACAAACCTCGCTAGGGTTAATTTAACACTGGTGTTCCTCAGTGAACATCCGACGCACTCCAACACGACAGCTAAAAACGTTTGTTATCTCAAAACCATTTACTTCTCTCTGATGTTTTCGTACTGAGTGCCCTACGGCTGACATTCTTATGGTGGAAAAAACAAGCTATTTTGAGGCAGGTTTCTAAAGAGAAAAATTAATAAGGTTGGAAAGTGTCTACGACTTTAATGTAATGGATGAGTATGATACCACTGACAAATAAGCAACCAGTAAAGGCGGGTTCTAGTTCGCCTTCCACATTGGAAAGACAGTTTTACTGTTTACTATTGCCATTTTGGATGACGTAACTGTAATTTGTATTCAACAACCCAGTCGCAAGTAATTTATGCCGTTGATTGGTGCGGAAGTTGACAACACCAGCGTCTTTGAGTCTACGGGAACTAGTGGAAACACGTCGCTTAGGGGACCCGTTTAATTCTGTGGTTGTGTTGTCAAGTACTGAATCTGTACGGCTGCTAGCTTTTACGGAGTCATTTTGATGACAATATTAACCGACAGCGTGTCCAAAAAAGGTCGATCCAACGTGCTTAAGTGTCACTGGAAGGGTAATTTTTTATTCACACCTATATTCCGTAGGCTACTTATCATGTGAAAATTTTGTGCGAGTGTCGTGAATAAATGAACCGATAAAGACAAGTAATTCTGGCCTTCTCATGGTGCTCACTGATTGAAATGGGTCAATTTGGAGTTTTTTTGCTTTATATATTCTCAGATGAAAGTATCCATAACGTACGGTTATATTGGTCTGGTTGAGTAAACAACCCCTGCCCCCATCATTTACCTGTAATTACTAGCAACACTACTTTTTCCAACATTTATCTTATACATTCCAAAAGTTTTAACCTATCTACATAGGATGAAATCGAATTGATGAAGTCTGAAATGAAAAAAGACTTGGACGTGGCGGTTTCAGAAAAACAATACCTAGCCTGCTTGGTCACTGAACTACGTGTACAGGCCGAAAGAAGAAACGCGGTCAACGAGGACAACAACAGAACTATTTGCAGCATTCGATCTAAGCTTGAGAGATATGAAACACTCAAACGTAAGCGTATTTATACATGAATATTTTGTAAAATTACTTATCAACTGATTGATGATAGACAAAACATACTCCCAATGCCAAATCAAAATTTGTACAAAGATTTGAAAAAAAAAATTCAAAACTGCATAAGCCTATCTATCGTTCCGTAGTTACAAAGCGTTAATTAGTGAACCTTACATAGTTAATCCAATGCCGTTATTTCAGTAAACAGTTTCATCGAACCTAAAAATTCGGAAATCTCGACAAGCAAAAAATTGCTGAAAATAGGAGAATAGGACCTACCACAATTTCGAGAGACTAACAGCTCTCAATGGAAAGTTTCTCAAGATATTGATGTTTCGCTTGAGATTTTTTTTTCAGGTTGTTGCTATCTCCGTAGCCTAATAATGAAGAAAGAAGTTCTAAGACCGATTTTGAAAGACAATTTTACAATTCACGATAACTGCGAGGCTCAACACGGCATCCAAACACAGGAGAGAAGGTGGAATGTAAAGAATAATAAAGTCAGAGGGAAAGTAGGGAAGGGTGAATGGGGAAATATAGGTCATACACAGTTGACTTTTCTCCCATCAAAGTTGTCAGTGAGGATCTTAAAGGCAACAGCTGTTGTACGCAGAAGATTAACTTACTACATGTGACAAGCAACTCACCTAGAGCTTACAGGATGAGTAATGGCACTTTGGTACTTGGGATAGGCTGCCCGGAGGATTCCTTGATCAGTCCAGTGTAGGCGCCTGGCGGTCAAGGAGGTTCAGTATGAGCTGATATCGTAGTGAATAAAAACGAATTGTCGTTTAATCTGAAAAATGTTGGGTGTAACAGATTATGAGCACAAAAATCGCTGTTCAATAAAGTGCGTGTTGGAATAAAGTCAGGTAGGTAGTTAACGAAGAAAGATAGTGAAGTTAATATGTAGTCAGAAAATTAAGCGGACCATAAGATTACAGATCGCCTGATCGACTGTGTAAGGTGTTTGAAATTTTCCTTGTGCATGTCACATTAGGTACATGTGCTATCTTAAAGTCGGCTCACATAAATAACTGACGTGTCGTATGTTGCAATTACTACGCTTGGCGGTAGAAGTGGTGTCGACACTACAGAATTTCCTTCAAAGAGTATCAGCTGTCTCTTTGTCTTACAGCGCTATGCAACTCTGCAAACATTTGATATAACCTGCAGATAAAGTGGCTTCTATACCTGAACGTCGGTTTAATCTTAATGAAGGAAATTGGCACTCATGTGTTATAATTGAATGTGAAGTAGTCCGCTCCGTAGGAGTTTCGAGGCAAATTCAGAAGCTATTATAGAAAGGTTGTGACAACAAGCCGACAGCATACAATTTGTGTCTGTGTGAGTAGGACGAACACAGCTGACAACCTGATTGTTTGAAAACTGTTTGTCACGGCAGTACAACACATTAACCGTCCATAATAAGTAACCTGCTCAAATACTGTGAAGGAATCAACACAAGTAAAACGCACGCGTGGGTGCGCACGTCTTCCGTGATCCACAGATGTTTCCTGTTTCCAGGTATTTCAGCAAAGGCCTAAGGGGTCAGCGGGATGCAGTACTTCTTTTATAATTTCATCATCGAAACGTCGAGCTAGCCTAGAAATCAGCTTTGCTGTGATTTAGTTAGCAGTCTCCTGTTAGGTCGACTGGATATGCAGCCTCCAGAGTAAAAACAGCCCGCTGATTTCCTTTGCAGTTTTGAGCTGTCTGTGATCTCAGCGCAAACGCTCGGGGTGGGGGGGGAGGGAATTAAGTTCAAATGATAAACGGTAATTTTTTGTTAGGGAACTAATTCTTTTTAGTAATTCTGACGATGGAATCAAGAAACGCGAATCGCTCTGTGGTAACCGACATAACAATGGTTACAGTCTGAATACACCCGCAATCTGATTAGAAAGGTCGTACATTGAACATAGACTACACACCCTTGACCATTGACACATTCAGTCCACTTCTAGAAGAACTTGACTGGAGGTTTGTTTTTTTGCGGCTGGACACTGGTGGATACCCTGGCCAAATTCGAGATTTGAATTCCTCCAACGTTCAAGCAAGATAACCGCGTTAGCAAATAGGCTGCTGAGCCCCAGGTTCGGTACGACCAAGTTGCCTTATTTATGCGCTTATCAACATTCATTTTTGAGTAATGTTCAAGCTAAACCCAAATAGACCGCGGGCTTTAAAGACAATCCCAAACGAATAGACTGAAGTTTACTATTCGGATTGAGTCTGGCGCGTTTGTACCCGCATGAACAGAGTTGATCAGAGAAAGGATTCGACCAAAATTACGCACTTCCATATGAAGTTATTGCTTGCAATACACTGAACTTGTCTATCCAGTGTTGAAGAAAAAATCAGACAGTGACCTCACCAGTGATGCGCACGATGGTAATAGCCAATGGCCAACAGGTCAGGTGATCCACACAAATATCCCACGAATAAAGGCTTTCCAGGAAGGTAGTGGTTAGTGGTTCATACCGTTCAGGCAGGCCTGTATGACTCAGTAAGTAGTGACGGAAAATCGTTTGGCAGAAAATCGTTTTACTTGAGATGACATAACATACAACATTTATTATGTGTACAAGATATTTTGTTCCCGCTAAGCCAAAAATGACGTTGGGAGATGAGTTTAAGAACCTGCCTCTGTTTGCGGCACAAAATAAGAAAGTAGATCAGGAAAACCTAATTGTTCAAGCGGCATATGGTTAGTTTACACAGACCACGTGTGATGGTCGAGAGAGTACGGGAAAAAACAATTATGAACAACTGAAGAAATGAGGACTGTTCCAGCTAAACTAGTTCATCATTAAATTATTCCCCACCAAGTTCCATATTAGGATTACCGATTGAATAATCCTGAAAACATTTATGTACACTTGAATCTGTTTACAAAGAAAGAGCGACCGAAAATATAGCGGTTCGGGTAATACAAACTGGGAAGGCCAGCAAGTGAAAAAGTGCGAAATGAAAAGCTAGAGAATGATAGGAATTTTAGGAAACAGAATCCAAACCGTCAGTCATCAAACATAAAGCCAGCATATTACATTTTGCTGCAGACAAAAGGTTATCACAAACAATGGCAGAAGGTTGAGCGCAGCTCCGGTATATCGGGATGATTGGCCAGTCTTTAGAAAGACTTAGCTGAACGTCCTGGATTTGATAATCACAGTAAAGCAAAGATGCTTCCAAAGAAACGCCTGAGCTGTTAAAGGACCTCGGTACTGAAATACATTACACAGGACTCTCTTTCCCGTGGAGGCTGAATCGTGCACTCAGTTACGTACCTTGAGACATCCACTGTCGTTAGAGTTTCCAGTGGTCTTGATGTTAATCAGAGGACGGAACCTATTTTTTTGTTTTTGTCCGCTTTGGTTGCGGTTCAGCATACCGTCAATGAGGATCAAATCAGGGTTTCGCGACGATGCATTCTACCGTGACGATCTATAGACGATATATAAATCAAGGTCCCAGCTTCCCTGATCAAACAGAAATTAACAGCTAGTTCAAGCAAGCGACTCAAAGTAAGCTGAACTATGAAAACACACAGGTCACTCCACAGAAGTGATTACGAGCATGAGGTATTTTTTGTGACCACAAAAGACACTTGACCTGGTAGGTTGTTTACTGAATGAAGTCCCTTACGGGTTACGTTAAAAAAACGAACGCACAAACTCATTCACATGGCTGACGTATATCCGTACGAGTGCATCGTCACTCGCCCTGTTGAAAGTCCTCCATACTGCATACACAGGGTTCTACTTGTAGCTTCTGGTCCATCAACTTCCTGGAATCGACACCTGTCTCTTGTCCCCGGAAGTATACAATATACTTCTTACAAAGGACAGTCCACGTCATTCAGTATACTAACTACTGCGTCACAAATCTCTGAAGTAAGCCTGCGTACCGGGTTACATCATATGAGCTATGCAGGTGGATCAAAGAGCAATCTTTCGACACCCAACTGCTCCGTGGAGTACTCCATCGGTATTCGACCAAACCGTTCACATCCGTTAGCACGGGCCTATCTAGCGGGTGAGTGGGAGCGGCTACACTGTCAAGTTTAAATATTTCAGCAGAATGGGAGTTCCATGATATATACATGAAACGGATAAAAATTTGCCGACACTGAGTTGACAGCATTGTCAATTAGGCACAAACTCATGGTCACAGATTTTGGTGTAAACTAGGTAGAAAATGAGACGCAGTTGGTATGCAGTGGAATAAAAGTTTGTAAAGAAGAACGTAATCCTCCATGAGAAAACTGTAGTAGAGAATAAAGAGAGTTAGAAGTTTTCAGCGCTAAGAAGGCGTGTGGATGGGAGAGCCCTATACTTTTATCGTAGTTGACCGCTGACTAGCTCCAAGACGGAAGAATTTACGCCGGTGAGGGTTAATCTCAAGAAATAGACGGATGAGTGATGGGAACAGTTTGGGGAAGTGAAAGTCATGTTTTGAAAACTTAGCTAACCAGAGGGATTAGGAAAGTGTATTTAGGCGACTGTGACAAACGCAATAAAACAATGGTTCCGGGATTCCTTCGCAAGCGAACGTCAGGAAGGAGAATTACTCAGATAATGATGCCGCCCGAGGTTGGAATGTATTTTCAAGACTGCATTTTGCGAGACTAAATCTGAAACTGCCTTCCGACTAACATACCTATGGAGAATCGACATTTTCTTTTAAAAAGTATTCATATTTATCACTTTTCTGTCTCATGCTATATACTTTCTGCATTTTCTTGGTCTTAAAACTTATCCCGTTAGAAACTAACGTATCTTAAATACTCTCCCGTTGATGACTCCCGTTGATGACATCTCCCCAAAATTTTAATGTGAGCATGATTGTACAATGTGACACCCAGTTTGTGGCTCAGATGCTGGTCGGATGCACTGTCAGCTCGAATCTGTAAGTAAGATTAGTTGGTTGTTTTTCACTGTCACCTTAATTCGGGGTTCAGATGAATGTACAGTACTGGGACTCATTCGATTTTGTTTGAATGGATGCAGCCTAACTATTGATCCATCGTAGCTTGGCAGCCTTGCGGTTTTGAAGCTTTTTGGCTTTTATTCATTCTGGTTTGCCTGCTCATCTCCTCGATGAGCAGTGAGCAAAAGATTCGACTTAGGGAGGGTTAAATGTTTTGCGGGGAAAAGCAGAACCGTCTACTATGCAAGTCTCAGTAGCTAAATCTATGAGTGTATCCTGAAACACGGTTCGAAGTTCCGTATCGAGTGGGAATACCATCAAAGGATTCGTTGAAAGTGAGTCGTCTCTTAGTAAATGTCACGAATAGAACAAATATTCAACAAATTCAACAAGGTCCTGCTTCAGTGGTTTGCGCGACAGCGTGAATGACACAGTGAAACGTCTGACATTGAGGAGGCGCTTACAAAAGGGCAGTGAACCTTGCCAACACGTTTACAGTACAGGAGGTTGAGGCATCTAAAGCTCAGTTGTGTTATCAGAGGGCCCACTGTGAACTGAATGTACATGAGGGAAGATTGGTAATCCGCATGAATTTGTTTCGGATCTGATGAAATGAAAGGTGCTTGCAGAATGTAGTTGACAATCTTGTGTCCAGCATACCAAATCTACTGGATTACAAAAATGTTGTTGAGTTTACAGAATGCCATCGTAATTTTTCGGAAAAACTGTGGGCAACCAATCACACGAAACGATTGGGATTGAAGGTCATTAAAAACATGCTGACGCTGATGGTGTGCTGTTGCATGACCTGGGGGAAGTTTCTGTCCCTGGCTGTCAGAAAGTACAAAATCTATGGTGTGGATGTTAGACGCCTCCAACGCCTACACAGTCATTCCTATACTGGTCAGATGACACGGTCAGCAGTTACTAGTTGACTATCCGAAATCAAAAACAAAGTGAAGGTGCAGCAGCATAGAATCCAGCTGCTTGTTGGACAACGCCACTGTGCACCACACTGATATTGAGATTTTCGACCTCAGATTGGCACTTTTGCCTCTAACCACCACCTCTGTTCTGAAAACTTGGAATAATGACTGGTTTCCTGCGTACACAGCGTGCACATTATTAGGAACTCGTTGAGGTGCTCATCCGGTATTCAAAAGTTCCTATCATTCAACTGGATGTACTCAAGCATAAAATCAACCGTTTTCTAATAATTCGCTCGTAACCAGCATACACACTCCAGCGATAGCAGTCTTTTATCTTCAACAGTCTGACGTTCTATTGGTTTAATGAAACGAAACATGTCAATGAGATTATGTGGAGGTAATCTGTTGAAGGGCTATTCCAGTAGTTCAGCTAACCTTTGCACCTGGTGAGTTCGTCAGGTATAAAATCGAACGTAGAGGCACGAAATCTTTAAGATATCTAGACGAGTCGTACAGTCTTGGACTAACTGAGACTGTCGATTGCATCCGCTCGAATACTCACTAAGTAGTCCACTCATTATGCTGTAGATTTCTTAAAGAGTCAGAGATAATCTAATACAAACAACTCACCTTTAATAGTTTACACTCTTCGAAATGTGGTCTATCCTTTAACGTGTAATTTATTTCGTTTATGTACGATTTCTTGTCTAATAGAACTGTCCCTGCTTCCTTATCAGATCTAGTAGTCAAGATAATGTAGTTCTTCTGTAAGTTCTCTAGGGCCTTCATATGACCCCTTGTCGGGGTTACTACGCGCACTGGGTTTTATGCTAAGGTATTGACAACATGCGTTGGGCAACGTTATTTCAAATCGTCCCAAAGTTACTGAAGACGAATTCGTAAGACCATCCGTCTGAGCGAACATACTCTCAAACTGAACTTCCAAATCAGGCTTTACGTCATGTTGCTTTGGAGGGCAAAATGTCGAACCCTATGACAAAACTTCCACAAGTTTATCAAGTGAGCACAGAGGTAAAAATTGTGAACGTGCTGCGCAGGTCCGTCAGCAACGCCGTTGGTTCAGGCCCATGATTCAAGCTGCAGTTTGCTGCGCCAATTTTCCATCTGCTTTCGATCAATAAGTTGCGACGAAGCAGCAAACTGAACACCTTTGACCACAGCCAGTTGATCCATCACGTGAGACCCAAGCAAAAAAACTGCATTCTTGACTAGCTATACATGTGGCGAATGCGTTGATTTCACTCGACGTATGACGAATGAGGGTAGTTGTTGTCCGCTAGACACCTGTTCTTCACAAGGTAATGGAGTCGAATTTCGGACTCTTCTTCTCATGCACTTCTTGAGAAGGCATACCATCCCACGTTTACTGCATGCTGTTCTGACTGCTGAGGCATTCGCCACTTCCCAGTGGAGTATTGATAGTTCTAACCCACAACGCTTTGCATCCGCTTGAGTGGTCAGTTGAATAAAATCTAACGCATTCGCATAGTACAGGGTGTGGTACTGTTATGGGACTCCGCAATAACTTTACTTTGGCTATAATCACAGTGTTTGTTTGCTTTCCACCGTTTTGAATTAATCCAGGGTTTTGAACTAGCTTCACGTGATTTCTGATTACATCATCAGACCTGGCAGCTACTGTATCAGACCTATGCACTAATACCTTGCGACTACGAATCGAGTAGTGACCTCCTGATTTACAGTCGATATAGCATTCGAACAAGTATGGGCTTCGTGAATCCTTTCGGAAAATTGCACGCAGTTTGAATCCTCACTTCGCAAACTAGTCCAAGAGGACAATAACTTCGTTACTTGTATTCCCTGATTAATAGTCCTACGATTTTTTATTTCGAAGTCACGTTTATCAACAAACCACTCCTAATTTGTCTGCAGTAGCCGATTCAACTTTGTAGCCTAGCGCTTCCAAAATGAAACAGCCAGTACCTGCACCTCTTTCCAACATCCTTGATGGCTGTCACATCGTTAAGCGGATGCGACGCTTAAGATGTTTTGTTCCCATTAACAGCAACGTGTTCGGAGTTAGGGGAGCTGGGGATGCTGAGTCTCCTTACAAATGTATCGAGATTCGGTTACACAAAATTCTCCCAACCTAAACTGGAAGTGACGGTACTATGTCACGATTAAACATCCTGATCAGTGCTAATTAACTTACTACTCTTCTTATCGAACAAGTGACCTATTCCTGTATACCAATAACGTTGGTAAATGTTTAACGTGGCAGACGGTTGGTGTTACACTTCATATAATAAGGAAACTTTGTAGTGACGACATATTTGTTTGATTGACTGCGATATTCTCCCAATTTGTCTGGTTTATATTTTCTTCGTTGCCTGTTTTTCAGGTGTACTGATACAACATTTTCAAAACCCAGCGAAAAAATTCCACACTATGGACATGCCGACAAATGATCTAGGCAGATGTGTCCAGAAGTTGCTTGTACGTCAGGCGAAGAGCCAACAAAAAATACGAGATTTAAGTAAAACCGTTCAATTAAAACGTGAACAGAAGAAAAACACGGAAACGCAGTTAGTTGTACGTTTTCCGGTTACGTTATTTTCTTCGGTTAAACATTTGATCATTATTGTTGTGACATTTTAAATTATATCAGCGATTTAATTTACATACTTCTGGAAAACTTGAACACTTCCACTGTGACGTACAGAAGCTGAAACACAATAATAATCGGATGCCACCCATGCAATACCGAACAGCTAGTTACATCTGTAAACAACCCCCATCACTACGTCCACAGCCGGAAGAGGACATATATTCTTCGAAGGATCAACATTTTGCTTGTACCCATCAGTATCGAACGTACACACTGCAGGTTAAATGCCTCAGATAAATGGAGGCAAACAGAGACTGAACACATACTCATCACGTACTGTGTAGTCAACTTTACGACAATCCACTGAGTTGCTTCAACCACCCTGCACACAGCTTCGTTCATGGCCAGTAACTTCCTGTTCCGATTGTACAACAATATTTTGAATGCGGCAGGCGGGCCAGTTTGGTGAATTGTTTCTTATGACGTGTCTATCAATCGACAGCTAGCAGCTAATTCGGCAGTTTGATTTTGTTGCGTCGTCGGTTGTTTAGTTGTGAAGTTCTTGTCTTGCCAACTGATCAGTCACGCGGCTTGTGGCAACGTGCCCAAAAAATGTATTAACCTGTTGCGGGATGAACGTAAGGATGACCTAAATTATATGTGGTCTTCTTGTTTAACCACTGTTCAAGCGCTTAGACACAGTAACAGTGTTATTGTAGACTGTATCCATCACAACGGCTTCAGATAGGTATCAAGACTAGTCAGTGTCTTGCCACATTCGCCGTCGTCTTGTTTCAATTCAGATGCATATCAGTAGTAAACAGATAAGTTGACTGGTGCCAGCGCAACAGTATCGCGCAAACAATCCTCAGATAACCTTCGTGAATAATGCAATTCAACATTTGGGGCAACAATGTAAAGTATCAGATTACTGTCGGGACTGAGGGAAACCTATTCAACTTTCTGGCATGGAGTCTAACGGAAGGCAGTATAGTTCAAGCAATGTTCATAAGTTGACAAGCAAACTACAACCCATGTCAGCTAAACTTTCCAAATTACACTATACCATTACTGTAGCAAACCTCTTCCAGAGCAATTTTAGGGAGTTAAGTGCATGTGACGTGCCAAAAAAGAAATCTCCTTGTAATGCATTACAGAAGGCTGTAGCTTTCCAATCTTTGAGTTATAGACTCAGCACCTTCACCGAAACCTGGTTACCAAGTATGTTAAATCAAACCCCTCTATCTAGAGCATACCGAATCGCGTCATATGGCCGAAGTAACGCGAGAAATTGTTTATATTCCAACAGGCTAATCATACTAGCTGAGGAGACTCATTTAGAATTCGTTCTGACATTTCTATACCACAAAGGTTACAACACAGTCAAGGTGTTAGCCTCAAAAAGAACAACGACCGTAAGAGCAACAACGCTCACGATGCGCCCTGTCTCGACACAGCTGACTACAGGGAGAGAATTATGCGTGCTCTAGAACCACGGTTCTTCGTTGTGGTTTGAACCGGCCTGTCCAAACCTCTAACTAAACGTGCCCACAGCCTCGCGCACCCTGTCTATTCAAAAGTAATATCCAAATCCGGTCTTTCAAGGATGAGGCCTTCAACGCAAAGCGTGGTTAAATACACTATACACGTCTGACTAACCATTCGTCCTGGGATTCCTAGAGGTAGAAGGTTTCGTGCGGGCCGTATATGAGATACTGAAGCCGCCCCATACGTAGTACTTCTAACAAACGACCAACATCTGAGAGACGAATCCAAAGTGTGAAACCGTGCTATTTTGCAAATACCCATCAGTACATAGATGTGGTGCAGCCGTCGTCTTAACTGAGAGACACCGTATAGTGTTAAACACTGACAGATGCCGTTAAAAACAACCTTGAGGGGAAGCATCTGTATTTTCATTTATTTCACTTGTTTTTATATTGTAGTATCTGTTGGTGGCAAAATTCCCGTAACTCAGTAGAGTCAACTGTCTTAGGCACCACGTAATCCTGAAGTGAAAGAGAAGTTAAAGATAAAGAACTAGGTGTACCATGCCTAACTTTACTTGAGCGGATGATGACCCTGCTCTTTATTTCTGAGTTGCACGACTTCAAAGTTTTTAACTCATCTGAAACCGTATGGCATGCACCGAATTTCATCGACACGTCATTCTGTCTGATTAGTGTACTTACCGTCAATCATCTTTCTTAATGATAACTAACTAGCTGTTGGATGATGCTAAATGTGATCTACCTTCAACGGCATTTTCAAAAATCCTACTTGTGAGCGATTTTAACAATCACCAGCTTCACTCAGATACAGTCGAGTTGCATACTCAGCCAGGTTTTTCGACATTTGGGTTTTATGAGGTGGTCGTACAGCCCAACTTAACTGATGGTGCTGAGTACTTTACCCAATCGTGGACGTCTCAGAGACCGTGTAAATTGGACTGCCTTATAATCCGTGAGCCACATACAGTGAATAACCTTTGGGAAAGTGTCCATCTCAGAGGGCACTTATCACGAGGTGCACTTAATTTTCTCTATAACAAAGCCGTCTGGCAGGACATGACACAGGATCTAAGCGATAAAAGTTGACCAGAAGTGGCAACTAACCTATCAGTCGAGGAGCGCTGGCAGTTAACAGCGGTCGCACTGATTAGGGTTGTCAATAAATACGTTCCTGTAGAACTGCCAAAACCATGTAGACAACCAAATCCGATTGAGCGATGCACAAGGCTGCCACTTGTTCCCTAGAGGTCTGTCAAAAGTATGTATCAAATGGCGATAACTGTGTAAGTGCGCGTTGCTTACTGTTGTATTTACGATCCAGCAACAGCTATAAACAAGTGTTTTCAGTACAAATCCGCCGATGGTGTGCAGTACCGCGACTAAACACTCTAAAACTCGTCCACTATCCACAGCTTGATGGAGAAGGCGTCACCACTCCCAGTCTCTAGGTGGCTACCGTTTAACGAATTCAGTAGGCTAGCGTCTTTGTTAACAAAATACGGAACACACTAGTCACCACCGGCAGTAATGCTTCTTGGTGACCTACGACTACAACTTTCACGCCGTTATGAGTGCTTCAAAATCTGGAAAGTCTTATTGATAAAGCTTCAAAATCTGGAAAGTCTTATTGATAAAAAGCCACTTGGTCGTGGTCAGATTTCCTAATGGTTGTGGGAGCTGTGGGCTTGCACTGTACACTCCATTTTCTAGATTGGCGATCACGACGAACATATCAATTACAGTTCAGTTGTTTTTTACCTGTTGTCTCAAAGGTTTTCGAAAATTTGATCGACCGCCAGTTGATGGATTAAATTGTGCCTTATTGCTTGATAATCATTGTGGATTCCGAAAAGACTTCTCATGCCTAAACAAACTATTTTGAAATAGGGAGACGTGGGCGAAAGCTGCTCTTATACTTGAGCCAGCAGACGCCGTTTTTCTGGATTTTCACAAATTTTTTGACATAGCCAGTCACATAACTGTATATAAATCTTCATCAGAATGGTGTCGATTACATTTCATTTATGTGACCGACACAATATAACATTCTGCATATAGAAGCGTATCCACGGGTTCCAATCTGGGCCGACTGTTTTGAATATTCTCTGAATATTCGTCCCTGAACTGCTACGGTTGGAAATTTACCCGGTATTGTTATACACCGACCACACAAAAATGCTGCGACTGGTGGACAGTATTACTGAAGTGCAAACGCTTCATCGCTGGCATCAAGTTACCGCCTCTTTTTCAACCTATGCACATGTGAAGTAATGCACATTGGCCAATGGTCGCACGCGGATTAATTTTGAGTGGTTAGAATCTACTATTGTCTAAGACCGACATTTTGGAACGACCGATCTTGAAGACCTCAGTCTGTCTTCTAAATTACGAATAAATCTAACAGAAGTCTGAGGATGCCAACTCGGTCGTTTGGGAATTCCCAGCAAGGGGGCTCTCTGTTCCGCCATCATCCTAAGTTAGTCATTTAGGCTTGTTGATCGTCACATACAATAGAATACAGCGTAGAGCAGTAAGGCATGTTTCTGTCGCTTCGTTCAATTCCTCGCACAGATAGATTGCCTAAACGTGGTCATTTCTCCACATACTGTTAACACATCATAGGCGAGCTTATTTTGACCTGTTTGATGTTGCATCGGTCGTCACATTCTCTAAGGTGTACCTCTAGGCTTGGCACGAATTTGTGTCCTTCAAGTCACTCGTTGAGGCCACAAAACTGAGTTATCTGGAGTGAAAACACCATTCTATCACTGGTTGGGATACGTCCACCCTTGAATACCGTGCCTAAATCTTTCGCGGTAGCTGATGCATACATTCATGATGCTAAACCGAACGTCTAATCAACTTGGACCTCAGGAAAACTTTGAAGTGGTATAAGTGTTGTATAACAGGCAGTTTCGTTGTGAGTAGTATACTACTCACAAGCGACATTCGGGAACAAAGGGCAAGCCCCAACGCCAGGAAGACGACGGACCAGAAGTGAATATTGGAATAGTGTGTACGCGCTATGGGAGAAGTGCCACCAGGGCGAATGACAACGTACTGCCACCCAATGTATGTGAACGCATATCAGCCGTGCAAATGAGTGTACACGTTTGTGGTCCCATGTTTAACATGACCTGTACGGGAGTTCGTGCAATAAACGAATTTGCTGGCCAAGCGTCTTTGCGGTCACAACTTAAGACCTAAAACGTTATTTGCTAGGAAATCACTACTTGTGGAAATGCGTTGGCTTCTTGTTTGATTACAATGTTCGAGTCACACTTCTCTTCCAATGTTCCCGTTAAGCTTGCGCCGGTTCACACTTCCATATTCAGCACAGTCCTCGAAATGGAACTCATTTGGTTGTTTTCAATTGGTTTGTTTTTTTTCTTTATCCTAACTGTTTTACTTCCGTGCAACTCAGAGTTACGTATCCGTAAGCAATGTAGGCCTTTGCCAACTTGCACAATTCTAGAGTCCAATAATTTCCCTCGAACGATACCCTGTGGGGAAAATTATTGAATCGTCGAGAATTCCAAATCATGTATTACCTGTCTGAATTGGTACTAGTATACCGCGTTACATTACGCCGCAGTGATTTTGACCAACAAGTTGTGTGAATACTCGGCCTGGTGACTCGGATACGTACGCCGTGTCTGTGCGTGGAATCAACTGCCTGTGACGCATTAACCACAGACCCTGGCAGGTTGTTCCAGATTTGACTCATCCTGCGGCCGAAGGAGTATTTTCGTCAAGTCAAACTATTCACCTAATGTTGTAGCTCAGGGACTTATTCCTGAGTTGGTTATTTTCAACAGGGGATACCGTGGTGGATGGGAGATTCCATATACCGAATTCTATTCCTTCTGGTAAACCTTTAGCGTGCTGAAAACTGCCCCTGTCTGTGCAAATTATCTGAGTAGGATGGAGAGCATAGTGTCGTAACTCATCTAACAGCATGCGTTATTTCTTAATAAATGCAACATGCCTCCCAAAATAGGTATGACGAACCTGGTTACTTAGCCCAAGAAGGTAACACAGTGGCGAACTGAACATAAAAAACCGTCCAAATGGTTTGGTGAATAAATCAAATACTGAGACGACTTTCTTTGCCACTGTTGCACTGTTGGAATGCAGAAGGTTACTTGAAATAGTCATGACCAGGTGCGCTTGCGTATGTCGGCACCCAGTTTTCGTCTCCCAGAATGTACTCTGTGTCGTCTGAGTGACGGAGATGCATCAAATGTCATCTAGCCTTGTTAAACACGGCGGGTTTTCTGTGGCCTAGGGATATCATATGTGTAATGCACACTGTAGCTTCTCACTTCTAGTCAGCTCACCCATTATTTGCCAAATTTTAGTGTCGTCAGCATGGAATATTAAGAGAGACTCCACAGAAATAAAATGAAGAGTAAATGTCCTGGTACAGAGCCCTGTGGCACAGCGCTGGTCACAGAATATCAAACCAGAAATTCCCCGTCCACTCTACCATTAAAGCGGTTATCTTGGAGGTCTTCTGTGAGCTACAGCGGAAAAGCTTTTCCTTCACCATAATTGCGAAGTCTCACGCACAGCGTTAAACAGTGTATTCGGTCGAAGGCATTAGAAAAGCCTTGGCTTATATTGCACTCGAATTTTGATGAGTTACTATCTTACCAAGAAGTTTTTTATAGGTTCACCTGAGTTCAGGAATTGACCACTGCTGACGCTTTAATGCACTTAGATAAACGTTTCAGTCGGTTGCTGTCAAAGGAGGCAGTTTACTCAGATTTTGCTCATGTTAAGGCTCTTTTTAAAATCATAATTTGAACTCTTGTCCACATTCTTGCGCGGTAGTTGTGTTGGCCGCTGGACTACTGATATTGCGTTAAGCAAAACCGAATAGTCAAACGCGAAAGTGTAATCACTGTTGCTTGAAAGCCTCAAGAGACGACACAGTAACTGACTCCCTAACCTCAATCTGTGACCCCACCATCAGGAATTTCTTTTCCAGTTGAAGTTATAGTATTCAATATATTTGCTGGGCAGTTGTCTATCTAAAATCTAAATTACTAAGTTGTCATTCTTAATCCTTGATAGTGCTATGGGTGTACAAAGCGGAGGCGCAGTTACTCTTACATTCAGTAGATTATATGATCGTGTCCACGGGTTGTGGTTACGATCCACAGCCAGTGGGTCATGCGAGAGTGAACAAGCCATCGATGGAGGACGTCTACCCGACATGCGAGAAGTGGCGAACGAAGATCTACACAGGATGTTTAAGAGGTAACTTCATTGCATTCTGGGATAGAATTCTGGTTTATAAGTGCGAGCGTACGACCGGTTGCATGTAAGCGCGGTTTGGGTAATGAAGATCTTGCTTTTATGGAACGATATTTTTTTAGAGTATGTATAACTCAGTCCCATGATTTGGTTATACAGTATATCTCAGTGCGGAAGCTCCGGTTAATTGTAAGTGGTATTCGAGTTTTGACAACAATCCTGAAATGGCCTTCCGCTTCTATTACTTTAGTAAAAAACGCTTTAGTAACCTGTCCAAGATCACTAAATTTTATCGATCACCTAAACCTATTTGTTATCAGAATATGCAAACCAAGCATCAGAAACTTATTGATCATGCTGAGTGTTTGTTGAAAGAAAACATGAGGCAACAGTCAAAGATTGAAGAAAATGGCATTTTATTGAAGAAGTTGAATAAGGTTGTGGGTGAGCTGGAGACAGACCGATTCAATCTAGAGACAAGCTGTCGAAAACACGAGGTATGTTGATTTCGCTAGATAACCTTAACCCATTTGTTTAGATTTGCCAAAAGAAGCTTCAGGAAGAGACCGCTGAGTTGAGTCAACAGGAAATAAAATTCAAGCATCAATTTGACGGACTAACAGACAAACTCAACGGTTGTGAGGAAAAAATGGAAAACCTTATTCAGTATCCGCATTTAAAGGAAACGGTTTACACTGAGAACAACATGTGTAAGCCTTGTAAAACTTTTAAGTCGTGTAACTTTAAGTAGCATTTCAATCTATACCCATACAACTGGTATACAAAGGTTATGCGAATAACTGGAGTTGCATTGACCCGAGTACATCATACAAAGGCATCAGTGTGTTCACTATACATTTTCATTAACCGAAATAATCCAGGTCTGCGACCAAACTCAATTCCCAAATCAATTCTTATTCCAGTCAATGTAATCAGTCACTACGTAAAACAGCAACTGTTTGTCACAATTTTTACAACTTACAGTCACCTTGAAATTTTCCACTATTAGTTCAGGTAATACTTTAAACTGTTTGACACCGCCGTACTGAGGAATAGCGAGTCTGTTCAACTGTAGATCAACAACTACCAGTCGACGAACGGTTGTATTGATTTCGCACAATTTGGCTACTCGCCACTTCACAATTTTGTAGTCTACAATAAAACCCTTTTCACCATATGCGATTCATTGATGTTTATGATGAATTTAACTGGATTCAGCTTAAGCCTATCGATTAGATATAAAATAATTTAGAAAATTCGTTGGGGACAACTGTGGGATAGTCTTAACTTCCAGGATCGACCACTTTATGGATTGCAAAGATCACGAAAGCAGTCGTGTGCTTCCACCAGACTACCACATAGACACACGACGCTCTTGCAATACACTATAAATCATCCGGGATCACCGAGCAGGTTGATTTTGTGCATATTTTTTGAGGTGATCATGAATTTCCGTATGTACTTAAGGATTCAGCCAAGTCTGATAATAGGATCCACTGACAAGACAGTTAGCATATTTGATTTTCTCTATTCTCCGTTTGGGCCAGATCTTTCTTACGTGACATGGTACTAGATGTGGACGGGCAGAGCCGGGAATACGAATGCCACAGTTCATGAAAACCATACTGCCCAAGGTGCCTCTCTACATTGTGTGATGAACGGACGTTTGTAGCAAAACTTGCGCAGTGTGCTTGGTAAAACGAGGAGCGTGGGACAAACGCCCGATGATTACTTGACCACTCGGTGAACGCGTTAAAGGACAACAGATGATAGCATCGGGCTGGGATTGGCTGGCATTGTAAGCCTGCTTGCAACAAAAGTCCAGGGGTCGTGTGCGGATTGTCTGGACTGGGGAATTTTTCAACAAAGTCTCGGGCAATAAACTGCGTACTCGTTACAGAATGTTTTGGCGGGCGTCAAAGCTGGACTGCCCTGATTCCTATCTTGGCCCTAATGATTATTAAGCAAAAACAGTGAGCGAAATTCACGGGCAGGTTTGGTTAAACTGCGATGGGGGATTTCTTATCACCCAACTCCGAAGTGGAGTCGAACTACAACCACACCACACGAAGTTTTCCTTGAGTGACATAAAGGGGTATGAATATAAATTACGCTGACCTTACCGCTCACATGTGGTGAAACAGACAATCGGTTTATTCTGACAGAAGTGAGGACGGAGGTTCCATCAACTGTCATTCGAAATAGACAAGGTTTATTACACTGTGAACGTAATCTATTTGTTGAAACTCTGATTAGCGATAGGCATTGCTAATTAGTGAACTTCGATTACAACCAGGGACAGAAGTTCGACGGGTTCAAATCTTGGGACCGTGGCGGCTACTCCTCTGGTTATCTCTTCTAACTTAACAACAGGGATCAGCATGTCCCCGATTATATTCTGGACTTTTAGGGTTTCGGCATAACAAACTGTAGTACTCGACGAAAAAACGTTCGCCAACAGTGGTTTTGAAGGCCAATTTTAACATTTAGAAATAAGTGATTAGATGGAGTGTGATTGGCAGTGACTGAGAACTCGTAATTCAGAACAGAATTTTATGCGGTCAATAAACTCGCTTATCAGTAACGTCTCGTTTTTAAATCCTGTGGTTTTATATCACATTAACCACTATTACAACTTCGGGAAGAACTTAGTGCAAGCAAGACAGATTATTCATTCGCAACCGGTCGGTATTTTCAAGCCTGAACAAGCGAAGCTAGTTATCTGGTAGGGGGGTTTTGTAGTAGGTGTCAGGAGTGTTTCTCGAATAAGAAACACCGTGTTTAGTTTTTAATCGGATGATAAAGCTAAAGACTGCATACATAAAATAACTTTTATGGGCTTTTCAAGGTTCATATTGGACACACAGCACAACCTGATTAAGCAGGCTTTAAAAAATTATTACAATACGCCTTGAAGTCATACAGCATATCACGCCAGTTCCTGAATTCTGTACTTGCTGGTCATGTGTTTGGCACAGGTATTTCAATTTATATGGAGAACGTTCAGTTGATAAGACGTGGGTATAGAAATGCACAGTAACTTCCAATCGCAGAAAGTATAGAAATTACGAGTCAACCAAACGAAATTGGGAGGAACGTGACGTCTTGGCTTCTAAGGTTGTTCATCCACACGTTGCAGCTAGACATACGCCTTGACGCTTACCTTATCCGGGTCATTGGCTACTGAGACTTCTAATCTGGTTAGCCTAAGAGATTTGTCCATCTAGCCACTAGTTTAAGGTAAACTGGTCAATCCTACGCTGGAACCAGAACACACTAGTGGACTGCCCTGTAAGGGATCATGTCTTACTTTAGAAGAGACACCTATCGCTATCGAAACTTATTTCTGTGACACATAGATAAACCATGTGCAGCATTAAGATGCTAGTGTATACCATTAGCTAGAACTGGCCATATCTTCATGATGTGCACGTGCCGGTAACGTAATTCAAAGTCACTACATTCTCGTTTCGATTCGGTAAGGTTGAAAAGCACAGCCGCATGATGTCTACTGTATAGTATATCACTGTGTGTAAAACAAAGGGTAACCCTGGTGGGGCAGTAATCAACGATACGTTTGCGCAAATTTCAATTCTAAATGACTGAATCAACCAAGTGTGCGGGTTTGTCAGTTGTTCCTAGAATTATTCTGTTCCGCAGGCAAATTAAAATTGTCATCTCGCAAAGAAACAAATAGGAAATCATTACCATATAACACAGATACAAGAGATACTCTGTGATCTTGTTCACGTAATAGCATTCTCCTTGGGCATGATGACAAATATGACAATGTATATTGAAATAATGGCCACTTCGAGCCTATTCAGGGTTTTTGAACATTCTGCCTAGACCTTGTGTCTGAGACAGCTCCAAAATAAAAATTTCGGTGAACTAGTATCTGATGCCCTCAGTTCATTGCGATTTGTCTGTCTTTTCCCAAATTATCAACAGTTGGCTTAAAGGAGGCTAACTGACTCACTTCACCTAGTCAGTTATAACCCCATAGCTGACCTGAATCACCGCCACCTTGTATTGCGGAATGCTTACCCCATAGTTGGCTCGTTCACCTTCGAACCTCTAAAAGCCACTATGCAATACAATTGCTTTAGATGAAGTCGCCATTCATCCGTCAGCCTTCTATAATTCAACAGTTCACCGGCGACTTGCCCCTGTCGGCCCAAGCGCCCAGCATGATTGGTTTGTGATACATCCGGCCAGCTAATAAAGGTCATACACAGGATAGTGTGTGAAATGTTGTCTGGATGAATGACAAGTTTCGATCAAGGGTTCCGTAAACAATAGTTAGCGAGATGGTTTTTGCAGTAACAAATTACTCTATTCACACTGGGCGAACCGTTGCTTCGCCATTGTAGTGTATAATGCGCCACACATGCAGTGCGCAGCCATTACCAAAAGCTTGACGTGGTCGGGTCCTAGGACAGTCCAACGTAATTCTTGTTTGCAGTGAACTTATCCCTTTGATTTCCGGTATATCATCGCAAAACGTTCTTTCGTGTCACCCGCTTCAGTAACTGTCTGTGCGCAATAGAAATCTGCCTTCCCGTGCCAGAACCTTACCAGCTTATAACGTGTTGTTTCTATTACAACCGCGGACGATTATGTTGAAATTTTTCACACACGCAATTACGTCAAGCTTTTGCTGAGGGCTTAGAGCTGAAAGTTATCTGGTCCAGTTTTTGTCCAGCATGAATACCTTTGCTGTAAGCTCCTCTATTCATGTATTTGACTGCAATAAGTATCCTGCGGACTTCAATCTATAAATGAACCCTTGCTTATGGGATTTCACGCTCAACAGATATGCACGAAAGAAGTAGTGGGCTTAGAATGGAGAGATATGAACAATCAAAATGTACCCTGTAACTATTGCCGTGGTGCATATATTATGAATAAAAAAACTGAATAGGTTTCACTTTATGAATCATTTTTGGAAGCCTTTTATTATACCAAGTTCGCTCCATTTTTGCTCTTTTCAACTTTGTTCCTTACGAAAGCCGGTTCTGCGCTGCTCTCTGAAATACATGAAAAAATCAAAGCGAACGAAATGAGAATTACGCTACTGATCGAACAAAACGTACGGCTAAGAAATGCTAAATCAAAGCTGGAGGAGGACAATGAGGATGTCCGAAAACAAGCAGCCCTTTCGCCCCCACTAAAGACAAGGCAAGCTTTTTCGAGGAAAGCTAATAAGATATCTTGGTGATTCATTTATACTCAGTTCGGTTTGTTCCATTTCTTTATGGAATTTCTGGCCAAATTAACTGGTTTCTTTGTGCATCTATGCCGGAATAGGGCAACTGTGGGTAGCACACATTTTCAGTTAACGATTCTGCCGTCATAGAATGGCATAAGCAATCACACAAGAAATGAAACACGAAAAACGCTTGTCAGGTCACTGTAACAGTTTTACGGTTAGGTTCTGTGGTTACCACCGGTTAACCTGACAACGTGTGACTGACCGTTTGCTTCGTGAGCACCAAAGATTCGAAAATTCATGGACTTACATTTTCACATTTTAACCTTAGTGTTTTCGTATACTTCCCGTCTATTGATATGTTGTAACCTGACCCTCTTGTTTCTAACGGTCTGTGTTTTTACTTCGTGAGAATGTCTTGATATGGTTTACTTCTAGTGCGTAACTCAGCTCGAGATATGATTAACAGTAGGAAAAAATACACAGCTGCCGTATAGAAAAGAGGACCAGGCGGGTTCAATAATTCGGTCGTCTCAAAGGCACAATTTTGCCGTAGGCCAAGGAGATTGCCTAATAGTACACTGCTCTGAAAACGTTACTGATTACTCAGTTCATTCGTACGCCCACTTACGATTGCCTTTCAGAATGGGGCATACGTGGCAAGAGGCGCTGGACGATCGGCAGGTAATCTGCTTTGATGTTGTGAATGTAAGTGTTGTGAAACTGATACGTCAGTCGTCTGAAAAGATAGGCGAATCGGGTAGGTAAAATAGCAAGGAAGCAGTCTAGCACATGATGCTTGGTTGCCACTGGAAATTCTGTTGGTTCACAAATCGTAAACAGCTTGATTCTACCTGTGTCCGCTCGGATATAGAGAGACGTATGGAGTGAGGCTGGTTATTTCCCCCAAACTTGTTTCTAAACACAGGCTGCTCTTTGTATCGCTGTCGCGTGGCAACGTGGCACCGGAAAAACCACTAGTCCACCGCTGCTAGTGACAACGGGAACCACTGTTATTATTATCATTATTATTTGGATCAATGTTGCGCGAGTAGAAATGTCCTGACTATATGAACAGTTATGTTTACCTATGGTGAATATCACGCAGCAATTAAAGTTGAGGTCACTGATGGCAATAACGGTATATTATTCCGACGAGCTAAAATAACTAAAAATTTGGTTTTTGATTTGAAAAGTGTGTTTTATAAAAGAATTTTAAAACACAGTAAAGATAACTTAATCGGCCACCTCGAGGTTCTTACTTGTTTAGACCGACAGATCTACAGGATCCATTATTCCGTTTGATATTTTCCAGTGGTACAGAAGAATGCTGAACGGGTATTTAGCAATGCTCCTAATGCCTGGTCGCAGAATTTTGTAAGCAAGTCTAAATTTAATCAATGATCAACTCCTTACCATTGTTTAACAAATGTACCTTATTTCAAGATCAACAAAAATAACTGC
The DNA here is from genome assembly GCA_014220965.1 of Paragonimus kellicotti. Classification (NCBI taxonomy): domain Eukaryota; kingdom Metazoa; phylum Platyhelminthes; class Trematoda; order Plagiorchiida; family Troglotrematidae; genus Paragonimus; species Paragonimus kellicotti. Next base: position 149,011 of record LOND01000124.1, on the reverse strand, counting down.
ACAACTGAAACAGGTATGAAATGTGAAATGGAGCTGAATCATATTTGGTACTTTATATAAAATTCCGGAAATTTCGACTGATGTGTTCGGTGACTGTTGAAACTTGGTGCAAGGCGACGTAGAATTTCCGAGATGGTCGCCGGTGGTTCATACGCTTCAGTCTGTGATAACATGCATTGACGATAATTAACGACCGATCAAATACAGCAGGACAGTTCATTTTCTGCGGATTCCCGATATTCCGATTTTTATTATTTACTTCCTTGAAATTTGTAGAAGCACGTCCATCTGACAAATCGGTTTTTAGGCGGCGTCATCCTTTGGTAGCTTGACGCGACATTGTGGTGAGGAGTGGAAGTAGGTGGAACTCTTTGTTGATGACATTATTATCGTTCGTTCTTCTCTAAGCGATTTTGAAACAAATCCTGTTCCTTTTTCCCACCGCCTCATAACGGTTCTCAGGGCCTTTGATTTCAAAATATTGTGCGCAAAATTACGCACCAATCAGGCTTAGATTGCGTTGCACACTTTTTACTGTTGTATCTGCTTCGTTTCCGCATGCAATCGAAAGCGTGACTTTCTTAGACGATATGTCAGCGATACCTTAATAGTAGCCGTTAGTGACGAAAACTTTCAGCAAGCACAATATACATTCAATTTTGAAATAAAAATTCAAAAAAATAGGAATATTTCATTGACAAGAAATTCTGAAGAAAAAAAGCTCGGTTGCTTTATCAGACAGTCCACTCACAGTTACGTCGGCAAAACTGCTAAGTGCTCCTTTTATCGCAATCCGCCATGGACAGGGTAGTATATAAACTCCATCAGCGTCACTACAATTGATTACAAGTTAGTCTTGACAAAAAAAACAGCTTTCAGGTAAGCTTGCGCTGAGTACACCATGACTATAACTGATCAGTAAGAAAACAGTCTTATCGATACTTTGCCAACAAATGATTACGCCTGCACATTTATCAACAACCGAGGTCAAAGAACGAAGACAAGCAAAGTTGATAAAATTTCTGTTGAAAGAGAAGTTATTTGCTAACCTACAGTACAAGCAAAACTCCATAATGTACTTAGCACCTCAGCGTTTGAAAGTGGCAGACTCGACAGCACCAAGACCAAAACAATCGTCGTTTCCAACATTAGAAAGACACGTCTTTGTCTAGTCGAATAATCTGACTCCATCTGATGTTGTTGGCAAACTTCCGTACGCAGAACAGATGGGCTGCTTCAGACAAGAACATATTAGCATCTTCTGAAACGGCCAACGGAAATTATATCTTAGCTTCTTAAGGGACTCGATGAGTATTCTCGCAAGCTTTCCTCTTCTTCTTCTACTTCCTTAATGACTATCTGTCAAAAATAGACCGTTGCGTGGATCTGAAACACTTGTTCACAGCAATCAGTCGTTTTCAGCTTTGAGCAATGATAGATGGAGTAACGGAGTGATGAATCGATACATGCTTTCATAATTTATGGAAGTCTAGCTAACCCGTTTCAGAATTGTCGGCAAGAAACTGCTCACAGCAACCTTAAGCTTGTCCCGGTTTGTGTTTTAGATTAACAAGTTTTGCAGTTTTTACAAACACTATTTGCATTTGTGTCACTGGAAGTGGACCCACCAATCACAGCGGCTTTCTTCAGTGTATCTAATATGTCAACCTCATTTGAAACGTCGTCATCCTACCAGTGGATTGGGTTCATGTGCACTAGTTTGGATCGAGAATTACAGATGTAATTAGTTTGCATTAGTCGCGGCTATCGGAATATAAATGAAGACATTGTGAGACGTCAGAAGTGAGTCAGCAAGTTAGCTTTCCTCACGTCAATTCCAGGCATGGAGAAATGAAATAATTCGCTAGATGGTGAGCCGCAGTGGTATCATATTTAAATTGAGGATTACGGACGTAGCTACTGTGGTGCTGCGTCACTTATTGCACTGACGGTAGGTTATGACAGTTTGAATCTTTGAACAAAAGAGTTCTGTTAACAGGGAATGGAAGTTTACTTCTGGATTCCGACAGCCTTGGCAGCCACCAAGATGTGGTATTTTTGGCTATCGTTGTGAACATGTACGAAGTGGTAGATCAGCTTCAAGATACACAGCTAACGTGATTAACGTCGAAAAGTTGGGCCAAGACTTGCGTGAAGATTTTTGATTGCCGTCTAATCACCAGTTTAACTTGATGGCTTTTAAGTGTTTTTTATGATAGGCGTCTTTTTGCGCAATATGTATACCTGCTCCACCAGAACAAGTACTTTAGCATTACTGCACACTGTGTATTGAACGGGAATCGCACCGCTGGCCAAGATTATACAGTAACCATGGTTCTGCAGTATGTAGAGTCATTCTCAGCGCTGTGCTGGACCTTCTAGACTGCAATTCGAGTGAAATTTCACCTTTGTACAGAGGGCTCGGGCGGAATAATTTTCGCTCAACAGGGGGTTCACTGTCTCGCAGCTCTGGTCGTTACATGCTGACGGATGTGAGTTTATCAGTATATCTGTCAGCACAAAATACTTCAATAAAAGCGGGACCTCCATGTCATGCATGTCATTTTTACAAATTTAGTGCAATACCAGTTTCTGCTGCACTAGTAAAAAAAACGGTGGAGGTGGGTGTATTGGCTATTTCATGTTCAACTCTATTGCAAGCCGCTTTGAGCTCCTCTATCCAGGCGTTCCGACAGGGGACAATAAAAGAGTATTAAGTTCGTTTGTTTTATGTGCACAGTATAGTTTGGGTTCTTGTAAGTTCTGCCAACTTGTATAAACCAAATGAAATATAATGTTTGTGGACATCACGGTGATACTCGAAATTATCTGCATTCACGATTTGCTTTTATGGTAAACTTTTAGTTTCTTATAGAGTGCACCGATCGAAATTCGACGTTGTTACATCCAAGCGTGAAATGCTTCATACAGTGCGGAATGCATGTTTCCCTGTAAAGCATTTTTAGCTGCTTGCTCAGTTGGTGCTGTTTGTGGTACTAACAGAATCGTTTACACAAAACGAATGAAGCTGTCCATCTGAAAATAACTCCGTTTTGGGAGCTGTACTCCGGCGGGTTCCCGGTATTTTGGACAGTCTGTTCCATTCAGGCACTGACTACCGCCGTTGATCTCAGATTAGGCCCGAAACAAACACTCTTTGCTTTACCAACTAATTCGGGAATATACGGTTTAGTATGGCTACCTCCCGTCCAACAATAGTCTCGTCCACAAAAACATTGAGGAGACTTCTGAGAGGTCGACTCGTTTGCATACTTGCGCGATGCATTGTGGGTGGTACCATGTAGTTCTTGTTTCAGCTGTTTCTAATATTCTGCACGAACTAGGAAGCTTTCAAATCTGGAACATTGATATGAACTGAGACAGACCGGAGCTCCTTAACGGCATACACAGTGGTCGACGATGACCGCGTCATTGGCTTCACATCAGATACGATTGAAGTATCCAGTCTGTGTGTTTAGCCACAACCACTTATAAATACTAACCTCTGTTGTCTGACCGTCCCGAAAGGCGGTACACAGTTGATACCCGCCAAATCCAATCGACAATCGGTGACTAGGAGTTCTGAGCTAGGCCGAAATGTCAGATATCACTAAACCTCCCCAGCAATATGTTTTATAACCTATAAGTAGTGGAACATACTCCATAGCTCAGATGAGACCCGAGTGTGAAAAATCTGCACTTCGGATGGAATCGAACCGACAACAAAAGTAACGTCCAAAAGCGGCGAGCGCCCTACCGGCTGGACTACGAAGCTTAGACAAGAGCTAAGAAATTTCACAGTCGGACTGACCTGTCCAGATGATTCGCTGGGGATTTGGTCGATTTTAAGCTTGACACTACTTACACTTTACTGCAGCTATCACAGTTGATTAAACACTTCAGTCAGTCTCCATCAAAAAAACCTTACTCAACGTTCGCCTTGTTCGGAGTCTTTAATAGTGCATATTCTTGCCATGCCGAAATTGGAAACTCTAGCCACGCTTTCATGAGGCAACCGTTTTCACCACCGATTTATTAGCCTCACATTAGGCACGACTGAATTGGCATATGCAAACGCTCAATAATTTCTATGATTTTGTGATTCGAACTTACGGAGAAACCTTAGCCAAGGGGTCGTCGATTAGTGTTAACATAGCAATTGCTGTACTACCCCTCGCGGCGATGCGGCAACCTGAGCATTATTCACAAGCGAATGTGACTAAGCGTTCGCATATATTAACTCGATTTTGTCTAATGTGAGGTCAATGGCATAGTGGTAAACACGGTTGCCTCATGAAAGCGTGACCGGAGTTCTAGTCCTCGGCCGTGGCAAGGATATGCACTGTTGACGAATTCTGACAAGAGCAAAAGTCGAATATAGTACTTTATTCCACGGGGAGTAATTGAAATATCTATTCGTAGGTGCTGGCAGCAAATGATGGTCAAGTTTTATTTGGGGTTCCTTACTACTTGTCATTAATAATTATGGGAATTTTTTCATCTTCAACAACTACAGTAGAACAGGAAGAGTTCAGTCTGTCGTTCATTTGCCCCGCTACTGGGAGCAATTATTGCACTTTCAGTTCAACAATGGAAGTTGCAGGTCTACTTTATATATGTACGCCTTTGTCTCAGCTCACACAGCATTGGTACATTAAGGATTTCCACTGAAATGCCTGATTCTAGCGTATACATTAACAAAATCAACATTCACATACTTGTTGAACCTAGAATAAAACTCTTGTGCTGCAAGATAATTGGTGCTTCTCGACGTCAAAGGTGCTATACTACAGGTTTGTCGCTTATTGATCCATCACTAATCAGATCCACATTCTGTCGTAAATATTCAGCGTATGTAAATCAGTCTGGTCTATCAGTGGTTGGCTCTTTCACCATCCTTTGAGGTTCTGAATGGTTGTTATTGATAAACTGTAGGCTTTTTTCAATAGGCACACCATTCCAGAACTAATATTTTGACTACTAGCCTTCAGTCAAACCATACTTTTCATGGACTACCGCAGTCCTTTTCACCAACTTTATACCATCCTGATGCCATGTGATCAACAACTGTTAATAAACAGAAGAGTAAACGTGACGAACAATTGTTTTCGATAATTCATCATCAGATCAATACAATTATATAGATTCAGCAAAATCAAAACAGTGTGTACACAAGACAAAGAGGTTTAGTAGAATGTCATTGGATCATACAGAGCGTTACAACTTATGCAGGCCTCGATAGGCTAGTGACTCAGAGAGCAAATCACCAGTGTTAATGATGGGTGGTTTGAAGTTCCACCCTCCATTACGTCACAAAGTTATCGGATGGAGTTTGGATGGGCATGCAACTGATGGTTTGACATGAGAACGACAAAGTAGCGAACAAGGCTTGTTTTCCGTGTTTGATCATCAGGCTAATTACAACACAATAAATATGAAAACAGTAACTGGGGTGAGCCAGAAAAACGGTCAATAGAGGTTGTGGACGGCGTGTTTGTTATCAGTTACGCAATCACTGTTCCAAATCGTGGGCTTGATTGATTGTGGGCCAGGGGAGATTAAGTGTCCGCACGAACTTCTGTGCGCAGAGGTCAGGGTTACGTAATCGGATACTAATGGCCTCGGCAACGGTCAACATTCGAAATCTCACCATTTTTGATCGATTCCTTGGCACTCGGTAGACAATCTGGAAAGCGTCTTTCTTACTGACAGAATGATTAGAGTCAATCAAATGGGCAACAATCGCGCTTGAAATCGTTCTCACCACACCACTATTCAACCACGCAGGATGATGTTCACACACTCTGTCAGACAATCGCCTTGTAGTACGACCAATGTATGATGCTCGACACGAGCAAACAAATGAGTACACACAACAGCTGGTTGTAGAACAAGGAAGTTCTTCTTGATTTGTAGAGATATTCGGTGATTGTACGAACGAACTCACAACATTGAGCGCCAACAGTAGTAGGTTCATTCCGACTTTTTGAAGCTTCTTAAGATATTCGGCATGGGTTTTCTCCTTGAAGGGCAAACTAAAATTAAAACCCAACAAACATTTCCTATTCACAGAGGGCTTGCATCTGCATCGCCTTCTGAATGAAACGCATTGGGTAGCCATTCTGCATGAACACTTCTTGTAGAAAGTCTAGCTCAGCTTGTAAAGTGTCAGGGGTACAGATCTTTAACGCCCTACCCGTCAGACATCGTATGAGGTTTCGCTTTTGATTTAGCGGAACGAAGCTGTCAAAATGAATGTACTGATGGTGTGACCTTTGGCCACGGCAACTGCAGGGCTTGTACGAATTTTTTGTGTGAACACAAAATCGGATTGCGTAATCGAATGGCGATCGATTCAGCAGTAGCTAACATCCGTTGTCTGACCAGTTTGGGGTGGTTTATCGGGACTTTGTAGACAAAATCCATCCGATAACTTTGTGACGTAATGGAGGGTGGAACTTCAAACCACCCATCATTAACACTGGTGATTTGCTCTCTGAGTCACTAGCCTATCGAGGCCTGCATAAGTTGTAACGCTCTGTATGATCCAATGACATTCTACTAAACCTCTTTGTCTTGTGTACACACTGTTTTGATTTTGCTGAATCTATATAATTGTATTGATCTGATGATGAATTATCGAAAACAATTGTTCGTCACGTTTACTCTTCTATGATTCAATGGGAATTTTCGCGAGTGTTAGTAAATACGCAACTGAAAGACATGTGTTTCATATCAAATAATGAACCATGAGGTTAAATCTGAGCCGCCTACTTGTTACTTGTAGACCATACGTATTTTGCTTTCAAGCAGATATTTTTCTAAGCGAATAAACTTTTCAGTATTTTGCTCTTTTAATTCATCATTCAAAACGTCACCCACAGAACCGGCATCTAACCATATCCAAACCGACGGTTGCGATTTGGATGCGCCAGTTGGAAGAAAGATGCAACGAACGATGGAAGACGGATCTTGTCTGTTGTTGTTGTCCATTAACTGATGTCCATGGGACGTCTCATTCTGGTCGAAATTACAGGATTTGAATTTAGCTAGCAGTCGCCTTCGCTATGAAAAGTTGTGGTGAATACACTCGAAGACGTTAAATAAAATACCAACTTCCATTAGTTCAAAAGTGTTCTTCGCCTCGTTTAATTACCTCTGCCTTCATCACAGGTTATACTGGGCAATTTGGGCAAATAGGTCAAACCTTACAAGATTGCAGCAAACTCTCTTGTCAGTGATACATAACTGAAATATATAAAGCAATCGGGAACACTGAGTTCCCTTTAACCACTTCATCAGAGCAGAAAGAAGACATATATTGCGATATGTTAACATTTCATTTACTCTCATCAGTCGCAAACGTAATAAAATGCCAGTTCTCCGCAATCGCGAAAGTAGTTTGTCAAACTCTTCTGTCTCCCATGTTGTGTACCAGTTCACTTGCAGTTGCAGTGACGTTTACATAGGCAGAACAGATCGACAACTATCACAGCGAGTCGCCGAACACATCCCGAAGTGGTTGAAACAACAGATGATGCACCAGCCTCAACTTGGTGCACTGACGGCTCGAAATCCAACGTCATCGATTGCTAAACACATCATGACAACAGGTCACCAAGTTGACCCATTAAACTCATTCAAGATATTGTTGCGCAATCGAAACCCGAAGTTATTAGCTTTCTGCGAAGCGATGCTCATCCGAACTTACCAGCCGACGTTATGTGCACAAAAGTGGTTGAGGCAACCTATCGGGTTGCCATGGTCGTGATTACATAATAATTGGTGTGCTTGTAGGTGTGTCTAGTCCCTGTTTGTCCCTATCTATATGATGTATATAACTAGCATGTTTTACGTTTGCGACTGATGAGAGTAAATGAAATGTTAACATATCGCAATATATGTCTTCTTTCTGCTCTGATGAATACAATACACTTGCAAATTAAAAAATCACACAGGATCACATTTCTTGTGGTCGCTTTGTTGTTAGGCGTACCTCGACTAAGACAGACTCCATCCGTACTTACCACCAATTTAGCAAACTGAAAGGACTCCAAGTTACATGGCGTCTCCTGTCAACGTATTCGAAGTAATTCATTTCGGGACCTCCAGGACATTACTAGCTTCTAACCAGGTTGTTGCACGTATATCTTCTCGAAAGTTGAAATGACCTTGTAGGAAGTAACACTAGTCAAGTAACAGCATGCAAAAAACATAGTACTGACATAAACTAGTACGAATTAAGAGTGGAATTCCGTCTTATGTCAAAAAAAGTAATACCAAATCGCTGATCAAAGTTTAGCAACCATAAGATGAGTAAAGTAAGACATTCGCATCAAATGGAGGTAGAGGTGATATAAAGAAACGCAGGGCAGATCAGACATTCACTCCAGTAAAAATGGTCACCAAAATTGGAATGAGCCGACAGCAGAGTTCTGAATGTCACATCCGGAGTGTACGGTGCAGTAAACCCCAGTTCACACGTACGCAAAATCAGCGGTTTTGAAACGCTACAATTGGCTCAGTCCCATGAGTTATAGATCCGAAAGCTGTATAGGACACGGCCACTAAACTACAGTGAAGGGGCATAGTATTATTTGTCTGTTAGCGATTAAACCAAACAGGCGTAGCTCGTTGCATGTCAGTGAACCACAATACCCGCTGAAAGGCGATGAAGTCAGCATACAGATATACAATGCGGAAATTTTTAAATTATTTAACACATTGTGCGGAAGGAAAAGTAAGAATATCCCACGATCATTGCACAGACGTTCACAGAGTTGTACGTATTTCATGGATGAATTTGATTTACGTGGAAGCGCACCGTGGACCAGTCATCTTTGGTGTGATATTGCTAATGTGATGCTGGCTGGTATACCAATTACTGACGTTGTGTAACTGAGCAGACTAGCTCGAACATGTGACTGATTCGTTGTATCCTGATTACTCCCGGGTTCACTAAATTTAGTGACATCGAAAATAGTGGGACTTCTTCGGTCATGCCAGTTTACCTTGTTTTTCAGTCTGTTCTTCTTCCCATAGTCAGTTTTGTTGACTACTTCATGTCAATGTTCTAAATTGATTCGTCAGATAGCGATCGCTAACGCGAACAACTTTGACTCAAACGTTTCTGGTTTTATCGGCCCACAGTTTCGTTGTTCTTCAATGAATTCTCAGGCTTTCCGCAATGCAAGCTGATCCGTTGCGCAAGACCGCAAATTGTGGTCAGTGGCTTCCTCACCGGGTGCGATAAGCTGACGAGAGTCACCTGAGCGATTCGTTTGCACAGTTCTACAGGAGGCCATTGTTGCCCTTAGTTCAACCAGCCTCGGCGACTTGCATGAACTGTAATCGATCACAGTTCTGTGACCTGATTATGCTTTTACTACTGCGTGTAGAACATAACCCCCTAAGTAAACGTAATAGTGAGACAGTCCCAAATTGGTAGATGGGTTTCCGAAACTTACATCAGTAGAATATTGTAATCCACCGCATACATCCAGCGCTGAACGAACTAAACACAAACTCTGGACCCAGTCTTCACTATTTTAGTCGAACTTCCTTAAAAGCTAGCTGAAAATAACTGTCGCGTCGCATACGACTTACTTGTAGAATCGCAAGGTTCGATAACAAGTCCTCGTAACTGAGGAACTTTATATACGACGAAAGGATTTTTTCCGACACACTTTTGTAACCTCGCGACACAGTTCACGAACATTGCGATAAAATCTGCGGTGCTGGCTTTGTACGCAAACCCTACCTCAGTATGATAGGCCCACTTTCTCGAAATCCCGTGAAATGCTTTTGACCCCATTTCCTACTTTCGGGCGCTCAATTACAGATCACCTGAACTAGAATTCTCCGTGCAAGTGCGCGAGAAGGAGACGGCTGTCATATGACGCGTCAATTCCCGAGCTAATCAAAATACGGCGAGGAAATTTATGGGCTGGTTGTAAACGTTTCTGAAGCCTATAAAAGTGAATAAACACGTGTGTGACATTGGGGCGTTCGGCAGCACAAGTGACTAGTTTGCCTTCTAATCGGGTTAGTTGGTGAGTCACTCCGGTTGTTAAATTTTCCATCCGACTTATGTACTCCATGGGTCATCTAATTGAAACGGATATTCCATCACAGTGCAAACACAAGCTATGATGTGGGTGCACTGTGTAGTAGAACACCAACTACGAGCAGGAGTATAAGCTGAAAAATACCGTGACTCATGCAACGTTGGTCCGGTGGAAGATAAATCCAACGGAATCAGATCTGCTTCGTTAGATTCTATAAGCCCCATTTTCATTCAGACCGCTTATGTAGTTGGGTGCTACCTGACACTTGCTGCCATCATGCTGTCCATGGCTTATTTGTATGAACTGCAAGTGATGGTTGCGCCTCGCTGGTGAACAACCCATTCAGTAACTCTGTGACCAGACTGTACCTGTCCTACTTTTCGTCCACAGCTGATGCGCAAGTTCGGCAAGCTGGTACCAATTGTGCAGTAGGGTGCACAACGTACACGCTGAACGAAATTGAATGGGTTTTTATTGTGGTTGATTGTACCGTGATTTTCTACTTCCCGATAAATATCTCCGCACAAAAGTAATGAGGTACAATCTAAGTGACGAATCAGATTTTATATTCCTTACAATGCCTTATTTGGATTATTTACACATAGATGGTATACATATATATACTATTTATGATATATATTTAGGTAATGCTGACAGAATATTGTGATAATTAGGTTGACATTTGGGGCGTTCTGTTCAAAATCAATAGGTTGACTAGGACATGATGAACATGGCTGAACCTGTGCTAGTTTACTGACTTACGTCACATAAAGTAATATTCATCCTACTAGGTTCTCCTATAACGTGAAGAATATGACACACGGTTAACTGGAAGCAGGTTTCATGTACAGTATTCAACTTATCTGATCACAGTCGTAAGGTGATTTATTTTAACTGCTATCTCCCGAAAGAGTAGGAGTCTATTGTTCTCTTTTTAGCCATTTAATCTGTAACTGCTGGGGATCGATTCTAAGTTATCACGATTCCGTTCTCACTTAGGTTGTTCCGCCGTGCTCTCTGTAATAAGGGTATCCGTAAAGGCAACGCGTTATCTGTGTGACCCAGTCCACTAGCACCTTCCCCGTGAACACGTAGCATTTGTTTACACGATGTGTTAGAAACGAAATGCAGTAGGTCTCAGAAGCATCAAAGGTGCGTCAGCAAGTGCGTCTACGTTTGCGTGTGAGCTCAACTCACCACGTGACAGAGGAGTGACACAGTTCGTACAGCAGCCTGGATAGCTCTCAAAAGGTTGATGCACTGCAGTGAGCGAACAGATAGTCGGTGGTGCCGACGCGTCTGAGGAAACAGTTTAATCAGTTGATCAGCTGGGTAAGCAGCGATTCACTGATTACACTGTCGATTCGGCGAAATGGCTGAGCTAGTTGGCTCATTTTACGAGACATTCAGAATACCCGGAAGGATGGTGGGACGCTTGAGTCAGGCACTTCAGTCGATGTTCAGTAGCTATAAGCAGTGCCAAGACATTCATGTTTTGCTGGGAAAGCGAAGCCGTTTGATATAAAACCTGCCAGTAAACGAATATCTAACCGGACAAAGTGACTAATTACCATGTTCTAAGAGTGACCAGAACATCTCCAATATAAGTCCTGCGACAAACGCACTTAATTTTCGAAAGTTTAACAGGAATTATGGAACGGTTATGATCTAGATACTGTTAAGGATGTCGTTATTAACAAATATGAGTGTTTTTCTGAGTGTCTTGGACGTTGGATATACAGTACATATTGGCGAGTCGAAGTTTCATCTAAAGAAACTACTTTTAACGTTATTGTCAGGCTGGCGAAGGTCGGAAACATATTGTTGCAATCAAATTCGTTGGACTAGCAATAAGTAATGAACTAGCTCGGACCGAATGCCAGACTCAACGCAGTAAAAGCAGGAGGCTGAGAGTTGTGCACAAGGTTATAACTTCCTTGTATTTCGGCTTACAAGCGCCTTCGCATATAGCAATACGTAAAGCAGTTTATTAGGGTATGGAATATAGACAGCTGTCAGTTACCCCGAGTTTTCCTGGTGCTTGGGTCACAGAGGTTTCGTACGTGTGGCGGCTGTTAAACCAATGGCATGAAAGTAATCAGGAGACTTCTGATTAGCTTTAGTCCAGTCGTTCCAGCCGATGAGCAGGTGTCCGTGACAGGATGTCGTCCGCACCCTGCAAGCCAATAACACATGATCACCACACACCATTTTTTCGCAAGCAGCAGAGCAAGCGAATCTTGACTTGGTTCGACATTCTTAAAAGCCGAATTATGAAACATCACTCTTTAAAAGTGAGCGGCTTATTGTGTTTAGATCAGAACACCGTAAGACCATTCGACTTCAATAAGATAAGTAACATTGATGTCCGGATGTTTACGTGTGCGTGAGACAGTACGCCAACAAATTGCACATTGGGTATGAAATAGACTGAATGACGCACTTTGGACGGTGACGGGTTAATTGGTGAATGACGATCTAAGTAGCAAGAATTACATCTCTTGAATGCAACCCTTGGAGAGACTTGGTACAAGTATGCAGCTACACTTCTAAGTACTGGAAGTCTTTAAGATGTACATGTGGATTCCGCAAACCTAGCACCCATTATATTTAGCACATTTTAAAATGTTCACATAAACCGTATGCTTTAACCTGGTATTATAGTTTCTCCATATAAACTGAACGCTATTATTTTTATTTTCTAAAAGGAAACATGACTCCAGTTTTCCCATATGTGACACAGCCAATCTCAAACATCTTTCCTCAATTGCGATCGTTAAATGACACACAAGGTGGACAACTTCAAAGTCTTCAAACTTTCTTACTGCACTTCCCCTACTCAACTTATCTACTCCCCTTACTTTCCTTACTCACTTCACTTCCTTAATTGATTGATCGGAATTAAAGTCATACTTCCGAGCGATAATTTTAATTACTGGTAAATGGTAAGGGATTCCGCTGACTGTGCCATCCCCACAGGATTTTCTGTCAGCTTGTTTCAAATAGGAACGCTACACTCGAGTTCCGTTCTTGTCAGGGCTCGTAGGTAGTGCATATCTTTGCCGGGATTGTAACTCAGGTCACGCTTTCATGAGGCAACCGTGTTCACCACTGTGACACTTTGTGGGAAGGTTGCAGCTGCGATCAATTCTAAGTGACATTCCACTCACGTCAACCGAATCCCCTACTACTGACCAGTGAGTAAAAACGTCGTATGCAAAATTTAGTGAATTTTTTTATTTGAACTTACAGAGAAATCCTAGTAGTGGGGTCATCGACTAGAGCAACCCATCGGGTTTCGGTAATGCTGGTGATATGGTGTTTGTTGTGAATATATGCGTATCCTCTCTTTCTTTCTCTGTCTCTCTCCCTACTTCTGTTTGTCTGTCTTATACAAACTGCATGTCTCACAATTGCAGCTGATGACAGTCAGCAAGTTGTTAACGAATCGCGACACATGTTTTCTTTCTACATTGGTAATTTTTTCAAAGAAAGTCCAGTTTTTCAACTATTATTATATATTAGTGTCTACTCAAGCTATCGTGACTAAGGTACCTGCAACATATCATCTGACATAAAGTGAACGAGATGGAGGACGCCGCCAATTAGTGAGTAACTGGGCTCTATGTTATTGGGCACTAAGTTGCCGTACACAAAGTCTGTCAGCACGATTTTACTACAAGCATCACGGCACTACCTTCAACCACGTCCAGATAGTTTAGATTTCCCATTCTGTACAGTTCTACTCAGATTTGTATCTACCTATGGTTTTCCGGCTGCTTTCAAACATGTAACATTGAAGTTTATGCACGCTGAAGTGGCGGAAAACCGACTGCAATTTCCCTTTCCACCGACGAGACATTTAGACCCGAGACTACCGATCGATGTAAGCAGCATCGGCACACCTTTTATTAGTTAAGACGTAGGCACCCGCGATTCCACGATCATACAGTAGGGAATGACGATGTAAACGAGGAGAAAACTCAGTAGATTAACGCTGTGCATTTTCATCAAATAGTATGTGCACATTTTACGTTTGTCATCATATCAATATCAATGTCCACAAAAAGTAATTCACAACAATTTTATTTATATTACATTGGCCAGCGCATGCCAACTTTGCGGTATCTATAACCTACGAACGTGAAACACCCAAGCATATTTTACCTTGTTCTCAGCTTTATTAGGTGCTCTCATGGTAATGAAATTTATGCTGGACTCAAGTACGTACAGCCAATTGCGCATGCACAATTGTGGGGAAAATCGGTGGCAATTTGTAGCAGACGAGTGCATAAGTAACTCGGTGGCTGAACACGTGTACGCAAAAATGTTTCTTGGTGACGTCCATTTTCAGATTAGGAAACGCATTTCGGCGGACGTTAGAACCGTATTTTTATTTCGAAATGATAAACGCTATTTCATAAAATTCATTTTTCGTTAAACGAAAGAATTCTATAAAATCGTGCCATCAAAAACTTCTCAATAATTCGATGTATACTTCGACAGTTGATGAAGGGAATAGCCATGGGTCAACACACTTACTCACGGTGCATAACTTTGTATTAATTAAACACAGTTGAAACCTATCACCTTTCACATGGCATTTCTTAAGCAATGAAGCTACCTCAGACAGTTAACAAATTCAATAATTCCCATAGACATTCTAGCCGACCCTTTCTAAAGGCAACAGTTTACTCGAGTTTCGATCTTGTTACAACTTGTCAGTAAATAATCTCTTGCTGCTCAGAAGTAATTTCATTAATTATCAAACGTGGGCGCTGAGAATGCACCATTATCACAAATAAGGATTTCCAAAAGATGTCCTGTTGCTTTAGAGATGAAGGTTCTGCTCAACCGTGGCCATTATGACCAGGTTCAAACGACGTCCAGATGATATCTGACGTACTTAACGAACATTCGGTAACGCTTCACTGGGCAGCGCGTCCGTTGTCCATATACGCACACACCATTTGGAGAACAATGGAAGGTGCTGATCACAAAGGACACCCTGATTGTGTTCGTAATCGACGGTAACAACTTATTCGTCGCAAATGGTGCGTGCAGTTCTTTGTCCAAACCCTTTGAACTCCTATAATTACAGGCCATGTAGCCCCATTTCCCGATTGACCGCAGGCCCAACCGATTAGATCACAGATTCGGGCAGCGTACTGTGACCGATTTGTTTACCAGCAAGTGATAGTTTGCCCTGATGTGCTCCCTGTCTTTAACCACCTTGCTTCTCATTATTTCGTCTTTGTTTTGTCCTGTAACTGCCTCACATAAAAGTAAATGTGTTTACTTCATTGCTTTGATACTGTCCATTGCACATAACCAAGGTTGCATACTATTGTTAATGGGTTATCATTATATTTTTCTCGCGGATCCAACGTTCACATGTTCTTTTCAGACCGTACGTTTGAGATTAAGTGGAACACCTGATGATCCACGTGTTACGACCACTGTGTAGAGCGTAAGATGTGTGGTTTTAATGTCATCCTTTTTGCTGTTGATGTGAGTCACACGGAAGATCATAGCTGCACGTTAGGTTAGATAGAAAGGATGCATGACGGGCAAAAACACTTAAGTCCTTTGGGATTAGAAACAGGGGGTGGAGGTGGAGGAATAATTGAAAATAAGCGCACACATTACTGTTTCCCGAATGTCTTGTCACCAGTTGAATCCGACTGACTGAGAAAGATTCAGTGGAACATTGTTTATAAATATTACAACGTATTTCTTATCACGTTCTTACTCTACTGTCTACTTTTGGATATAAACGGAAGTCTGACTGGATAACTGGATGACACACAAGAGGGTGACACTTTAAAAAAAGCCTCAAGCATTCAGTACTCACATGTTGGACAGAGTTATAAATCATTTGATTTGTTTGAAACTAGTCTTTCTTCGTGGTCTGTCACAATACTTTCTTTTGAAGCACCTATTTGCACAGTGTCCTGATTTACCGCTGCTAAGGTTTGTGAACGATCTCAGGATACATGACAGTTGAACATGGGGGTCATTTCCTGTGTGTGATGGTGTATGGACCAGGAGGTACTCTCAGTTCGTCTGCTGTCAAGTGTGCAAAGTAATCTCAAAAATAGAAGTTCACGTTGTACAAAGATTATTAAGATGAGTCGTTCGTTTTTGTTTGGTGCAGGTGACCATGGTTATTTGTCTGAATACTTATTTGCTAGCGCTTACCAGTGAGACCACATATATACCCAGCCTGCCCGGGCATGTTGTGGTTAACTTCTTAGCCTTTCTTACTGTCTTCCAGTGTTGTTTAACACTAATCGTCAGCCAACCGCACATCTTTTCATAAACTACACGCAATACCTGAATTCGGCAGGATACACACGCAATACTTCGTAGTTTGTGTCGCTTGCAGTATAACTGGAATTATCTACTCACAAAAGTATGCATTAACTTGGTGACGTGTGCACACAGGTAGCTTCGGTAACACCAATATATTTCAGCCAAAAGTTCGTAGTGTTTACTCGCCAGCTGATCACGTTGACTGACGCACATTCCGAAACCAGCAAATTAGGTGGCATAGCTGTAAATTTTGCAACATGCGCACTGTGGAGACAGTTTGGAACAATGAACTCAGAAGAAGGAAGCACCTCAAAACTCTTGCAAAAAGGTGATTATAAAAGAAAGTGAGTACAACAGACCCCAACGTACGTGAACAAGTAAAAAAAGAACTCGCATTTTTCGCTCCACTGCGGTGAGGTTAAGTGATCAAACCATATTACCCGTGAATAGTTAGACGAATGCACGTATTTAATTACCGAGGCAATTGGGAAGAAAATAGGAATGAATGTTGAACGACATTCTCACAAAAATAGTATTTCTTATAAACAAATTTGTAACTGGGCTGTTTCGCCATGAGATCATTACTGTTATTGTGTATAGGTGGATGTTTATGCAAACCGTGTTGATGAAACTTGGTACCTTTGTTGCTACCAGTATAAACCACCCGTTCACCTCTTTGATCCTTCGATGAAAACCCCTCTGTTTTGCGGTCGAGATTAAGGATGCGACTTCTGTGGCCGCAACAGCTTGATAAGAGGTACACCCAAAGACTAGAGTGCACGACTAAGATGGACGACGCCAACGTCAGCCGACCTAAGCTAGTAATCCTAGGAATGCTGCCTCTAGCCCGAGGTGAAAGCTGTTCCTTAGGTGACACAAAGTAATCACATGGAGCATACAATAACTTTGTTGATTCAATGAATGAGCTGTAACACTCTCATTCATGGCCGACAATGTAGTAACGCTGTCTTTCTTTAAAAGCGTGTTGTCCCTCAATATTACCTGTCATACTCTTCTATTGGATTTCAACTGTTTCAAAAAACAGGGATGATGAGAGTAGATAGGCATCTGAAACTTTGACGACATTTTGATAGGGTAATCAGGTTTTTCAGGTTTGTCTTCTTTCAAACGATGATGATCCCCAGGTCATACTAGATGAGTCCAACAAAGCACACCCGAATAAAAAGTTCACCGTCGAGCTAGAACATCACAACAGACTCTCATTCCTAGATGTCGCGTTGCTTCGTCAATCAGAGGGAACAATTCAAAGATCAATTCATAGGAAAAAGACGTGGACGGGTCAATACACATTTTCACAGTTTTGTCCTCGTTGAAGTACAAAAGAAATTAGGTTCTAGAGTTTTTTAAAGAACGTTAGCGAATTTCTGGTGGCTGTCCAGGTGACTGTCCAAAAGTCATTCGCGTTTTAAAAGGGAATCAAGATTATGGTTGAGCACCGTTTTCGACTGCACCTCCTGAAATAATACGATCAGGACAGGTTTCCGAAAGCTGAATGATCGGCAGCTACGCGGTTTATAATATAAAGTCAGGGCAAGCGAAATAATTATGGATGCCATAGAATGTGGTAACATATACATGTGAGCTGACAAATAGGTCACCATTACGTTGCTCGTCCTAATTGGCGGGTCGTCACCATACTCAGGGCGAACCGTCAGCGAAGAGACGTCGAGTGTGTTGGATGTAAGTGAGCTTATTCGATTGCATAAATATTGTGCTTTTATTCGTGTCATCCAGCAATACTCGTGGTCTAGCCAATTACATGCTCTCCCTTCCAAAATCTTGGTTCATAATGATCTGCTACCTTTTCTTGACTTCGGCTTCCTTGGTGCACTGTATCCTAAGGGTCCGGGGTGGTTTTCGGGTGAATTTTTATTTTTATTTGCTCTTCCAGTCCTATATAGAATGTACTCCCACATTCACCTATTCTGAAACTCTTCTCGATCTATCTTTTCCATATCTTTCTTCTTAGTTTTGATTTCGCTATGGGCGCTGATTCTTTGCGTCTGAAAGATTTGAGTTTCACTTTCACGCTAAATTATCTTATGGATAGACGGCTTCGGTGGGCTAAACTATAAAGACCGTCACCCACACACGCCAAATGACTTCATTCCATTAGGGTTAGAATAGATCCATGATGC